>CM076571.1:95578676-95804409 GCA_034641835.2 Pinus albicaulis | reverse complement strand
TGTGATAAGACTCAATGAAGTCTACATGTCCTGAAGAGAGTGCCTCGTATGCTGCATGTAGAATCTCCTTCTTGAGCTTTGAGTCTCTAGTCAAGTAAATCCGATCATGGAAATAAATGACTCCATCAAACACTCTATACCTACTGTTACACCATTTTTTGGTCATCTAACCTATTATCATTAGATGAACCCAAGTACACCATGTAAGACCAATTTTACCTAAGTAAAATTGCTTTCACTATGTGAAATAACTTAGTAAAACACCTTTATTAAGTTGTTTATGGTCTAAATAGGAAACCCCAAAAGAAAATAATAAACAAATCTATATTTGTTTATATTTCGTGGTCATATTTAACCCAAAACAAGGAAATCAATTAAATAAATCCTTATTTATTTTATTATTTCCTAGGAATAAGTTATTTAAATCCTATTTAAATAATATTCCTAGTTAAATTTGACTAAATAATTTATAAATAATTAAATAAATCATTATTTATTTAATTATATTCCCACCATTCCCTTAAAATATTAAATAAATCATTTATTTATTTATTATTTATAAATAAAGGAATTTACCCAAGTCAAAAATCCTTTTCCCTCCAACAAATATAATAAAATATTCCTAAAGGGTGGTTCTAGAATTTGATTAATAATATTTTATTCATGCACCAAGTTCTAAATCGCCCTAATATTTTGTTATAAATAGAAGGGTTTTCCCCATTCATTAGTCACCTTTGATTGCATTAGATCACTCTGGATCTATACACTTGGTCACATTTTCTCCATTTTTGTCTTGTGAGCTCCCATTGAGTTCTATGTTTGTCTGGGTTTTTCTACACCAACAAGAGAGAGAAATTTTAGATCAAAAATATTGAGGACTGTCAAGAACTCATCCCATTGAGGAGAACCGGAAAACACCTTTCTTGTTTTCCTCTTAGGTGCCCCCTTTTAATATAATATAAAAATTCTTTCAAATACATTGTTCTTCTCTTGTCTATTGGATGCATGGAGCCATATTTTATTCTTACTGCTTAATGTATTTTATGCTTAGATATGGATTTGTGCAACATTATTTGGATCAACTAACTCTAGACTTAAAGATATTGGTAGCCATAATTGATGTTAGGGCTATTTTTTATGTGTAGCTAAAGTGGTCTTTTACGACGAAAGATTCATACTAACAATTGGCGACTCCACACGGGTTTTCTTTTGTGACCGCCGTCGTTTTATATATTCCTGGATATCCAGCTATTTCAGACCCTAGGGTTTCTCTTCAGTTTCCTGTTTTTCCTATTTTTATGGTGCTTTTCACCTCTAAAACCCTCAAACATTAAAATTTTTAACTTATGTGTGTTTCTGGCCCTCTTGCGCAAGTGACAGACATTAGCCACAGCTGAGACGACAATTTTTTCTGAAATATGCCGCCGAGAGACTCGGATCTGCAAGTCGCACTTATCGGCCCAAAAACTGCGACCTGGACCTGAGGACGCACTTTTCTGCCCCAAACCTGTGACCTGGACTGAAAACAGGTCAGAACCTGCGACCTACACTTTTTTCTGCAATTTTCCAGCAATTTTTCTGGGTTTATCTGAAGCTTCTGAAAGGGTTTTCCAGCCTTCATCTCTGCCCTTTTAGACCTGTTTCTGATCTGTTTCACTCAACTAAGTGGGAATATTACCTCTTAGGGCTTTAGTACCCTCCAATTTTGGTGGGCGAGTTTTAGCTGTTTCAGACTTCTGCATTTTCAGAGTTTCAACCTTCTCCTTTTCAGATCTGATACCTCATTTTCAGATCCCTTTAGATCAGCTCTTATCCCTTTCAAATCACCTCATATAGTTTTGTTTGGGTTTACCTGTAGGGCCACCTCTTCGTCCCCCCTCCCTTTCGCTGATTTCCCCTTTTATTACAACAACCTTGCCTCTGCCTCTTTGTTGTTCTCTGCACCTCTTTCCAACATATTTATCCTTTAGATCCCTATCCCTCCCGACCTTAGATCTATCGGCCTCTTTTTCGTGTGTTTTGACTATATTTTTTCCCTCTTTTTAGACTAGTTTTGAGAGACCCACCTTCTTGGGTTAGATCGATGCCTTGTTAGCTGTTAATTTTCTGTTATTTCAGCATTATATACTGTTATTTGCAGATTTATTTTCAGTTACGCAGCACACTTTTTATTTTACTCTCAAACATCTGGGTTTAAAAAATTAAAATCAACACATGCCACACACTGACCCTAAGTGAAGAAGAGCCTGGTTAGCACCGCCTGGAAAAGACTTTAAAATCGATTGACACTGCACCTCTCTGCCCTTGACCTCACTTGATTTTGTCCCTCCCTACCCTTGTCAGTTTTTTCTTCTTCCCGTCATCCTTGCGCCCCCAAGGCGCTTATCCCGGAGACTTCTTGGCCTTCACCCTTAGTTTCCAGTTAGTCGACTTCCTCCTTCCCGTCGTCATCAAGTAAGTCCTCCCCCGAGTCTGCACTTTGACTCTTCTTCTGATTGTTCGGGTTCTACCCCTACTCCTGGTTCTCCCCCTGTTACCTTCACCATGTCTAGTTCAGGGCCTAGCGCCAGCAGCAACCCCAGTTCTACTGCTGGGTCTGTTTCCAACGGAACCACTATGGGACCTACCTCGACTGCCCCATTGCTCCCTTATATGTTCGGTCTCAGTATCCCTGACTTCAATCAGCTGATCAATGATCCTATCCGCCACGATGTTAGTTGGCCTACTATGCCAACCAAGCTCCCCTCTGACATTCCCAAGTTCGAAGGCCTTGCTAGTGAAGATCCCTCCAACCATATCCGATCTTTCCATATGTGGTGTTCATCCAATTCTATTACTGACGACTCCATCCATCTTAGATTGTTCCAACGCACGCTTACCGACGAAGCTTCTAAATGGTATGATGATTAGGCCACCTCCTCCCATACCACTTTTGCAACCATTGCCCAAGCCTTTTTATCTTATTTCCAGTTACCTCTCCGATACGACACTGGTACCGAGCTTTTAAATTCTTTCCGTCAATCCTCTTCAACCCGCCTTTCCGCTCATGTCTAGGAATGGCGGTGAATAAGAAGCTTATGTAACGCTCCTCCCTTTGAAGACCGGGTTTATATGGACTGGTTCCTTCGCTCCCTCTTACCTCCCATTGGCAAGGATGTCACCTCCCATTTCCCTCAAACCGAAGAATCCGCCCTCCAAATAGCCTTGAAATATGACCTTATTTATGCTCAATCTGGTTATGTTTATACCGTCCTTCCATACCTCCCTAAGCCAGACGGCACTAACGCCCCAGGGGCATCTCACCCTGCCGACGGTATCGTTGGAGCTCTCTCACATACCTCTGCCCAACCTATTATGGGCTGTGGTTTCCCTCCAGGAGGGGCCAACACCTATAGCACTTTTCCCCCTCCAGGTAGCATGTATCCAGGATATGGCATGCCTCCTCCTTTTGCGCACCCTCCTGCTTACCTCAATGTTTCCCACCCTAACCCTTATCCTTACCCACAGCCTGGTGTCCTAGCTCCTCCAACATTTGGACCTCTCCCTCCCTTGCCTTCTCAACCCCCGCAGCTGCACTTACTTCCCCCTCCAGGGAAAGTCTTTGCACAGCAGGGCGCGACTAATTCTCTCCCTTCTCAAAGAAAGAGGAAAGGAACTCAATCTACCTCTGGTAATCGTGGACCCCATCCTCCAAGCATTGATTCTCACACCGCTAAGCAGCCACAGGGCTCCCAACCCAAGCTGGACAGACCTCTTCGTACCAATAAGCCCTGTTCGTGTTGCGGTGTTTATGGTCATTACCCTCATGATTGTCCCATATTAGCACAGATGCGGTAGATGTGGGAGTCTTAGGCCACCGTGCGAGGTCAACATTCTTCGCCTACTGTCCCTTCCAATATGGATACTTCTCAACCCATTGTGTTTACTGATCCTTTCCCTCAACAAGGATTTGTGGCTACTCAACCACCTCATGCCCCAGTAAATACTCAACCTTCCCCTAATGGTTCCTCCGATTAACAGATTCCCATGATGGCCTCCGACCAACCTCTCACCGTCGACCTTAACCTTCAAACTTGGTCTCGTCAGTACTCCACGCCTCCCGCTCCGTCTGTCTCCGAGTCCCCATCTTCCGGTCCTACAGAGCCTCTGTCGACACCTAATGGTCCCTTACAAATCCCTCTGCCCAAAGCTGAGGTTCATTCCAAGATTCATAAGGGCCCATTACGCCGAAATGCTACCTCTGGTCGAGCTACCCATTCATATATCATAGTCGATGATCTGGCACAATCTCCTACTACCATTTCAACACTGGAACTCCTCCAGTCGTGTCCTTCTCAAAAGAAGGCTCTACTATCTGTCATGGGTGCTGTAGATCCTGCTGATGACCAATTGATTGTTTTCGATGCCCGTCAATCCGACCATCCTGCCCTTCCTGCTTCCGTTGCTTTCCAAATCCCAATCAAAATCCGAAATGCCAACGTCGCTCGGTGTATTATTGATGAGGGGGCATCTACCTGTGTGATGTCTACTTCAGTTTGGAAACAACTTGGATCTCCTGAGCTGGCCCCTTCCACAATCACCCTTCATGTGTTGGATGGCCATGCCTCCCAGCCCATCGGCCTTTTCCGTAACTGTCCTATCACCCTTGCGGGCAAGACTGTTTGTGTCGATGTCGAAGTTATCAATGCTCCTCTTGACTATAACATTATTTTGGGGCATAGTTACACCTATGCCATGTCTGCCATCCCATCCGCAGTCCACTACAAGATTTTTTTCCCTCATAATGGAAAGATTGTCACCATCGACAAGTTGACATCTCATGAACCAAAATCTCAGACCTCCCCTGAGTCCACCATCTCTGTTGTCACCAATAAGCCAACTACTAATTCTTTGACCAGTGTTTCACCCGGTGTCTATAATGACCCCTCCTTGATTGGAACCTTTCTGGACCCTCCTCCTGTATCTGCTCCTAGCTTGGCGAACGTTTGCATGATGCAATCATCTTGGGCTGACCTTACGCAGCCCACTTTGGCTAGTCAGCAACCTCAACCTCAACCAGCTCCTAGCCCTTCGCCCCTGCTAGCTAACCTTCTTCCTTCTAAACCTTCTTCTCCCGCGCCTCTTTACCCTCCTGGGTCGATTCCACCCGATACCAACCCCCTTGGCACCATTCCTCCTGGCCATTTCCCTGCTGGTCAAATACCTTTCCTTGCTCCCCCTCCTGACACTTATTCGGTCCCTATCTTGGCCACCCTATCCCTCCCCAACTTGACCTTGGGTATACCCATCTGGTATCTTGACCCTCCAGCCACTACCCTTCCAGGTCAACCCAAACCATATCTTACTTTGACCCCATTTCAACCAATCCCCATGACTTCTCCCGCTACAATAGTACCTCAGTCACCTTAATAGGAACCACCTCCTGTTGTGACTGCTTCGGATAAGAATGGCAAAGCTCACAGGGGGGCATCAAAGGACAAGCCTACCCTGATAAACCCTGCCTCTCCTCGACCTCCAAAGCTACCATCCAATGTGTTTTGTGTGATGTTGTCGGTCACGCCACCCATACCTATCCTAAATTACCACATCTCGAGACCATGGTCAATGAAACGTTTCTAAAATCAGATATTCCTGAGGTCTATGTCACCATACCAGATTCCATCCTAAAAATTAAAAACTTGCGCACCAATCACCCTTGTTATTTGTGCGATTTCCATGGACACTATACCCACCTCTACCCCCGCCTTGACGAGTATTGCTCCTCTTTAGCCGCATAATGCCAATTCAAATCCACGCTTAACCATAGACCTTCTTCACTAGCGCCAGACGACCTGTCTACCCCCATTAACATTTCCCATCCTGATATTGAAATGACCGAACCTTTAGCCATCATTTCTTACCTTTTCTCATCACTGTGATTCCTGACAACTGACCCCTTAGTGCCTTCCCCTGATGTTTCATCTGCTTACTCTGTCACCCCGCATGACATCGCGCATGCGAGCCTTTCCCATCACAACCAGGAGTCTCATATTTCTACCTCATCCGGTCAACCTATTCCATCCACTCTTCCCATCTTCCAGTCAGACGAAGACATCATGGAAGCCATGACCGAACCTGATTTTCTGTGGGAAGATATGCACCATCGTGCATATTTCCTCCCAGATCAATCCCATGACCAATATGCTGTCGAATCTAAATAATTCATTCCCGATAAGGTCGATTGGTTCAAAATCCCATCCCTGCACTAGACGCTTTCGAAGAAGGTAATATGGCCAATATCTCCCCTACCATCAAAATAGACATTTCTATCAAACCAGGAATCGAAGAACATATCACCATGGGTGCCCAATGCACTCCGAAAGAAATTGAAGCCTACACAAAACTCTTCAAAGAATTCCGCGATATCTTTGCCTGGTCCTATTCAGAAATGCCCGGACTCGATCCCGCCATTGTCGAACACCATATCGACACATGGCCTGATGCCACTCCAGTCCGTCAAAAGTTGAGACCCATTCATCCCTCCAGACGTGAAGCCATCAAAGCCTAAATCGATAAGCTCAGGCAGGCTGGTTTCATTTATCCCATTGAGTACACCACTTGGGTGTCCAACCCAGTTCCCGTCCTCAAAAAACAAGGCACTATTCGATTCTGCACTGACTTTCGCGATCTGAACAAAGCTTATCCCAAAGACAACTTCCCCACACCATTTATTGACCAAATCATTGATGAGTGTGTGGGGCACGAGATGATATGCTTTATGGATGGCTTCTTCGGATACAACCAAATCGTTATCCGTCGTGCTGATCAACTTAAAACCGTGTTCATTAGTCCGTGGAGCACTTTTGCCTACTGGGTCATGCCATTTGGCCTTAAAAACGCCAGCACCACTTTTCAACGAGCCATGTCTTATTGTTTCCATGACTTAGTTCATATTATCCTTGCCTATTTAGATGACCTTACTGCACGTTCTAAACATCGAGCGCAACACCTCCATGATCTGCGTACCATTTTCCTCCAATGTCGCAAGTATAATATTCACCTCAACCCATTGAAATGTGTCTTCTGCGTTCCCGCCGGTCGTCTCCTCGGCTTAATAGTATCTAAAGATGAGATAACTCTCGATCCTTTGAAGGTTCAAGCCATTCTTGAACTTCCTATTCCATGTACCTTACGCCAGCTTCAAAATCTCCAAGGTAAAGCTAATTTTCTTCGCTGATTCATGCTTGACTATGCCACTACCACACATGGCTTCCTTAGACTCCTTTGATCTAACTCCCCATTTGTCTGGGATACCTACGCTCAAGAGTCTCTTGATGCCCTCAAGAATGCTCTCACATTCGCTCCCTTGATCCGTCCTCCTGACTTTGATCGAGACTTCATCCTATACATCTCCGCTTCCACCTATTCGGTTGCCGATGTCCTTATCCAGGAGGATGATAACGGTGTAGAACATGTGATCTATTATGTCAGTAAGGACATTTCCAGTCCACTTGTGTCATATTCACGTGAATAAAAATTAGTGCTAGCTGTCATGTTCTCGGTCCAAAAACTGCGTCATTATATCCTCATGCGTTCCACCAAGGTTGTGACTAATTCCAACCCCATGGCTTTCCTATTGAGTCGATGCATCCTCGGTGGGAAATACACTCGTTGGGTCATTATCCTTCAAGAATTTGACCTTGAATTTGTCACACCAAAAAGCAATAAAGGTTTAGTCCTCGTTGAACTCATTTCTAATTTACCTACTGGAACACAAGACCCTCCAATTAATGATTCTCTTCCCGATGAACATTTATTCACCATCACCACCGACGATCCTTGGTACGGTGACATCCTTACTTACTTGCGAACCCAAAAGTTCGCCCTTCATATTGATCGTGATGCCCGATGACGTATCTGACACCAAGCCCCTTGCTACTTTCTGATCAGTGACGACCTTTATCGTCACGGAGTAGATACTGTCCTTCGTTGTTGCCTCACACATGCTGAAGCCGAGCAAGTCTTCAATGCCTGTCATAGTGGCACTTGTGGCGGCCACCTCTTCGGCCTCACCACTGCCCAAAAAATCATGCATGCTGGGTATTTTTGGCCTTCTCTCTTCAGCGATTGCATTGAAGCAGTTAAACATTGTTCCAATTACCAAAATTTTGCCCCTAAAGCACGAGCTCCCCCCGCTCCCCTCCATCCTGTCGTCACAGCTGGTCCTTTCTGTAAATGGGCCATTGAATTCATGGAATTTCAACCTCCATCTACTGGTAACCACAAATATATCATCGTGGCGGTTGACTATTTCACAAAATGGGCTGAAGATATGCCAACATTCAACAATACGACAGCCACCGTAGCCCTCTTTTTCTTTAACCACGTCATTGCTCAATTCAGAGTTCCAAAAAAATTTGTCTCTGACCATGGCCAACATTTTGAAGATGAGATTTGACATGAGCTATCCTCACTATTGGGTTTTGAGCACCAATATTCATCCTCATATTACCCCCAAGGGAATGGCCAAGTTGAAGCAGTCAACAAAATTCTTAAGACCATGCTTCAATGAATGGTGAGTAAGCACAAAACCAATTGGCATATTATGATCTTCCCTGCTTTGTGGGCTTATCGTAATTCTATTAAAACTGCCACCAGTTTCACTCCTTTCCACCTTGTCTTTGGCGAGGAGGCAGTCTTACCAATCGAGTGTGAAATTCCTTCCCTTCGTTTGGACATCGAACTTCCCCCTGATACCCAACCTCTAGAACAACAACTTATCATGCTTGAGCGCACCTCTAAAGACTGTCATGTTGCATTGCAATCTCTTGAAGCGGCCAAAAAGCGCACCAAAGCTCAATATGACCGAAAAGTACACCCTCGTACCTTTCATGAAGGTGACCTTGTTCTAGTATATGACTAGGCCCACGATACCCTCAGTCATGGGAAGTTTGACTCATTATGGCTAGGTCCTTACATCATCAGTAAAGATCTTGGTAAAGGGGCATATCTTTTAGAGGAATTTGAAGGCCACCCCCTTCCTAATCCTCGCAATGCACTCTATCTTAAGAGATATTACCCTTAGCATTTCCTGTTTGAATTGCATGTTTTATTTTCTTGTAGGTAGCCAGCATATGTTTGTTTTCATCATTCACTACTTCACCAGGACACATGTTGTCCATGAAGTCTTACTTCACCTCTCCTCAAAATCGGATTTCCTCACTTACAACACTTTTCCTTGAGGCACTACTTTGCCTCCATATTCATTCTTGTTTGTGTCGATTTCCGTCATGAGATACCATTTTGTACTCATTTTTTTATGGTCCCCTTTGGACCTTTCCCCATTTCATCATCATCATTAGTGTTCGTCTATTAGTCGCTCCAATATTCTCTCTCGTGCCTTAGTTGGGGATCCCTTATTCCCTCACCTATGGCGGACCTCCTTCTGTCAACGTCAGCTCATTTACTCCAGAAGCCAGGCCTAGAGGGTGGTGTACCTTGGTTCGATCTCCTTTCAACATGATCGTGATCTGTATACTTTATGGTCCAGTGATGCAGCAGCAACTATTGGTGATTCTCGGGTGTGTGTGATATGTCTCAACCCTCATGAGGGGGTGGCCCTGCAGGTAGCCCCCCACATGCCCAGATGACTTCTTCATTTCAGCCTTTGATGCAGCTCCTTACATTTGATGATGTCGGCCTCAGCCGCTTGCAGCGCCTTTTCAATTTGCATGTATCAGTCAGATTTTTCGAGCCCTTCCTCGTGTGTAGGGGGCATTTTGGGTGTATTTGTATCTCATGTACTAAACTATTATCTTATAAGTCCTGGCTGTTATTCTGGGCACAACATGTATGTGGGATTCATCATTCTATTTTCTGGCTCGTATTTATGCCAGCATGTACTTTATAGTTCGGTTCCTTGTTTACCGAACATTCTATTCTTTTGTACTTTGTCTCAACGGGAATAGGTATGCCTCCCCCACCACCTTTTGCACAAGTACCACTTCATAAAATAGAGACTTACACCTTGTTGCACCTGTAAGTCTCATCTCCTTAGGGTCTAGTCCTTTAGCACATTAGACTACCTTACATTTCTCTCTCTAACTTCCCTCGTGATGTCTAGTGATTGAGTTCTTACAACGTACTTCGGTCATACGATTTGCTCCTAACACTCGTACGTTGGGGGGAAATATGTTACACCATTTTTTGGTCATCTAACCTACTATCATTAGATGAACCCAAGTACACCATGTAAGACCAATTTTACCCTAAGTAAAATTGCTTTCACTATGTGAAATAACCTAGTAAAACACCTTTATTAAGTTGTTTATGGTCTAAACAGGAAACCCCAAAAGGAAATAATAAATAAATCTATATTTGTTTATATTTCCTGGTCATATTTAACCCAAAACAAGGAAATCAATTAAATAAATCCTTATTTATTTGATTATTTCCTAGGAATAAGTTATTTAAATCCTATTTAAATAATATTCCTAGTTAAATTTGACTAAATATTTTATAAATAATTAAATAAATCATTATTTATTTAATTATATTCTCACCATTTCCTTAAAATAGTAAATAAATCATTTATTTATTTATTATTTATAAATAAAGGAATTGACCCAAGTCAAAAATCCTTTTCCCTCCAACAAATATAATAAAATATTCCTAAAGGGTGGTTCTAGAATTTGATTAATAATATTTTATTCATGCACCAAGTTCTAAATCGCCCTAATATTTTGTTATAAATAGAAGGGTTTTCCCCATTCAATAGTCACCTTTGATTGCATTAGATCACTCTGGATCTATACACTTGGTCACATTTTCTCCATTTTTTCCTTGTGAGCTCCCATTGAGTTCTATGTTTGTCTGGGTTTTTCTACACCAACAAGAGAGAGAAATTTTATATCAGAAATGCTGAGGACTGTCAAGAACCCATCCCATTGAGGAGAACCAGAAAACACCTTTCTTGTTTTCCTCTCAGGTGCCCCCTTTTCATATAATATAAAAATTCTTTCAAATACATCGTTCTTGTCTTGTCTATTGGATGCATGGAGCCATATTTTATTCGTACTGCTTAATGTGTTTTATGCTTAGATCTAGATCTGTGCAGCATTATTTGGATCAACTAACTATAGACTTAAAGATATTGGCAGCCATAATTGATGTTAGGGCTATTTTTTATGCGTAGCTAAAGTGGTCTTTTACGATGAAAGATTCATACTAACAGATCCCTTTCACATTATGAGGGATTTTATTCATGTTTTTCATGAGCATGGGCCTCCTTACCCATTTATTTAACTGCTGGGTGATAAAAGAAAAACTTTAATGTTCCATTTAGCCATGTCCTAAAATGGGAACATTATAGGTTTATGTATGCTTCGGCATGTATATATATGTGTTGTAACACTAAAGGGAATATAATGAAAATCCAAGTTGGTCATCCCAATTTGGGATCCAGGGGAAAATCTCTATGTTTATCTGTTTTATGTTTTATGCTCTCGCTATTGTTTATTTTATGTTTTAAGATTCGTTAGTAGATAATTTCTGTACAGGGTTAAAACCTACATTTGGCATCAGAGCAGTTTCGGCTTCAAGGGGACGCCTTTGCCGCTGAGTGGTTTTTTTCTCAGGCCTAAGGTAGAACATGTTCAGTGGGAGATCTGTGGGATCGATTCTTGTGGTGAAAGAAGATGGTGAGCGGCGGGAAGATAGAGGTCGAGAAATTTAATGGTCAGATTTTTGAGTTGTGGAAGCTCAAGATGGAGGATCTGCTAGTGGATAAAGATTAGTGGATTGTGGTAGGTCTGGGTACTAAACCAACAACAATTTTAGATGAAGACTGGAAGAAGTTGGATCAGAAGGAAAAGAACACAATATGATTGTGTCTCAGATTCAATATTTTTGAACTTATCTGGGGAAACTACGGCGAAGACCTTGTGGGACAAGCTAGGGACTTTGTACCAATATAAGTCTCTTGTGAATAAATTGTTCCTGCATAAAAATTTGTATAACCTGAGGATGAAGGATGGATAATTGGTGACAGAGCATTTGAATCCCTTCAATACTGTGGTAATTCAGTTTTCATCTGTTGACATTAAAATCTCAGATGAAGATAAGTGCATCAGTTTGTTGTGTTCTCTACCAGACTCATGGGATATTCTGGTTATTGCAATAGGTAGCAATACAACTACCTTCAATTTTTATGACATTGTCTCAACCTTGCTGTCGGAGGAAATGAGACAGAGAAATATGGAGGGTCAGAATGGAGATGCCTTATCTGTATGAGGAAGGTCCCAGAACAGAAACAAGAATAAGGTTTCGAGTGGGAGATCTAAATCTCCTGGAAAGTTTGTAAAGGTGTGTTGGAAATGCGGAAAGGAAGGCACTAAAAAAAGGACTGTAGATATAAATCTCCTGAGAAAGGAAAGGGATTTGATGATGCTCCTTCTGCAGAGTGTAATATTCCAAATTAAGAACATCTCATGAATTATGCAATAAAAATGTATTTCCAGCAACATTTGCAATAAAACACTGAAATGGACCCTTGGATCCCATAAGTTAATTAATATGAAACCTAAATCTGATATTAGATTTGAAACAAATCAAACTAGGTGGGTTAAACAGATCTCCCACACCTAGGATTGCAAAAATGTGTTAAAACTCCAAGACTGCAAAATACCGGAGTTACTGCAATAGGTACTGCACAGTCTAAGAGACGGTTTATACTCATAAAGTAGGAGAATAATATATATACTCAAATATTAATCAAATATGCATGAAGAACTGAGATCCAGTCTCCTTATACAAAATACAAGATAACCCGGCAAGGGTTTCTTGTCAAACACTCTGCATACAAAATGTGATATTAAGAAAATTATTGAATCATCACTAAAAAACTGAAGAAAATGAGTGTATAAGGCTGAAATATGTCTTATCTGATGTAAATCCCTCAAGGTATTCCTCCCATTAAAGTATTAACCTCTCAATCACAAGGAAACTCAGCAACAGAGCCACCAAACCATGCACTGAGAACTGCCTCCAAAATAACGCATTCCCTAGCTGGAGTAGTGCTGGGAATGTATGGGAAATGTGTGGTCTGATACCACAGATATTAAATCAGCTATGGAGCTCTCCAAATAGGTCTCTCAAGTGAAGGAAGTCTTCCTCCAGTGAGAAACTAGCTCAGGAATGGGGATTCCAATCCCTTCCACTACTGCACCCAGCAACACTACACAATCTCTGGAAAAACTGTGCTGATGGAGTTGGCTGAAGCTTGGCCTGAAAAACTAATGTGGAATTATGAATACAAACTCTCCCAATGAGGCTCCTCAAGGAGAGAGGTGAGATTCCCGCTCGGGAACACCCAGTGCTAAACAACACTGCAACCCTGCTAGCAGCAAAGCAACAATAAGTCTTGGCAGACAAGAATAAAAATCTAAAAACATGAAAAATAATGCTTCCATCCTCTTCCTTATATAAGATATGAGTTTTCTTGCCCTTGGCCCGACTCAATTAGGTCATCTCTATCCAAATATACATCTCCCCCCAAAACTGCGTTATTCCTCCTTGGATTCCTCCTCCTCCACAACTGCATTGTTGACTTAGTCAAAGCAGCTTGAATTTATCCCTGTTCACACATGGAGGTGTTTTATTAAGCTATAAGAGTGTCCCCTTTCACACTTGGAGTGTTTTTATTCCTCCTTAGGAGACTTATGGGCTTTTCTACCCATTTATTTACCGGTTAGAGCTATTGCTAACTCTAATGTTCCATTTAGCTATGAGGCTAAAATTTTGGAACATTACAGTCCTCCCCTCCAAAATATTTTCTTGAACTCAAGAAAATGTATAAGGAGAAAAAAATTTCTCCCCTCCTCCTCATGTGGCCTCCCATCAATAGCCTCCATCACTACATCAAGAGAATCTGCAAATAAATTGTAATCCAATGTTTCCTCCCAAGTGTGCAAAACCAAATGGTCTACATCAATCAAAGGTGGAAAGTGTGAATGGAAAATTTCTTGCTATCTCATGGCCTCCACAAATTAGGAGTGATGATCATCATGGTGAATGAGTGCCTCCCTCACCCATGCTATCATCCAAATGAAGTGAGTCACCCTCCAACATGGTAACTCATGAAAAATTTTCTCCATCTTGTTCTCCGGAAATGTAGGTGGGATGAATAAATGAACATGATAGGCAAGAGGGCCTATCCCACATTTTCCTCCTCTCCACTGATGATAAGTGTAGAGGTTATGCCGATCTCAGGCTGCAACATGATTGTCCTCCAATGGCAAGAAGAAGATTGAGTCTCCAAAGACCCTTCCTCCAAAGTCATGATTCATGTCAACCCAAACCATTCCATACAATATGAATGGCACATCATCACCACATGTCATCCAAATCAGAAAATGGTTGAAGGTTATGTGCAAGTTTGGATGATACATATGGTCTCTCTGGTGGATGCATCGCAGTCCTTTCAACTGCTGATTCAGAGCATCAAGTGGCAAGTTGTTCTTCAAAGAATTTGTAGCTATGCATGTTAGCTCATCTAATATAAAGCAGTAAGCTCCCATATATACTAGATGTGTACAATCAAAGAAATACAACACTTTCCCAAAGTCATGTAGATATGGGTTATCAATATTACAAGATTTGGCCCCAAAGTGACCATGAAACCCATAAATAATCTTGCTCTCATGTGGAGCAATGCACTGTTTACATATGGTGAGAAAGTACAAATACTCAATAGAGTAATAGACAAGAACATAAATGTATTCATTACCATGAATCATGTGTGAGATGAAGGTGAGGTCCATGAGTGAGTCTTCCCATGAGAATCCCCTCATAAAAATCTGCAAGAGGAGAAGGTGCATACTCCCTTTGGAACACTCCATCAATAGAAACATGCTCTCAAGTGACAGCGTTGTGGGCCTTAGTAACAAGGCTCTTGTCACTCCATGAATTCTCCCTTTGACATTCCTCATGCCAAAGCCATCCACCATTATGCTGCTGAGTGAGAAGATCTTCTTCCGACATGGAAGTCTCTCATGATCCTCCAATGCTGAAGGGTAGCCTCCTCGCACCATGAATGTGCCTTCCTTCTCTTTAGAAATATCATGAAAATTATGGAAAGAATTTTTCCCATACTCTCCCAAGTGTAACCATAGCAACAACAACTTTTGCTACTACCTCATCTCTCCCTCATACAAGCCATGAAGTAAGACCATGATGGTCAACTTGTATGATGCCCCATACAAAAAAGTCTTATGTTGCTCTATCATATGGGTGTCATGCCATCCAATTGGTTTCTCTCTCCATACAAAGCTTTCCTTGATCAAAAAAATATCAACAATACATGAAAGCAAGGTACAATAAAAACAAGTTGCCAAATGACAACCGGAGAGTGAACCACAGTTCCACTCATGGAACCAGCGCAGTGCATCCTTTGCCTGCATCAAAATAAGAGATAAAAAGTGCTCTAATAGCCACTTGTTTGTTGCCACAGTAATCTCATACGATGAAAACACGAAGTTACAATATGGTGTCAATGGTGCACACTAAGAATCATGTGGCTTCCCCCACAAGCCATCAACAGTATAGCCAAAATCAATGCTACAAGTAGCTGCAAGTACATCATCCTACAATATGCAAGAAGAGATAATTATTCTTGTTACATCATGCTTCTCAAATAAGGGAAATAAGTACAATACAAAATATGAAATGATACCTCCTCCATCATGCACTTGAGATCTTGAGCTGAAATGGCTCAACTGTAAATTCTTCCTCACCTCCAAAGAGTAGGGAAGTAGTTGTGACCTCCTCTTCATCACCATCCAGGCTATGTATCTCTCCATATGCTAATATATTTCATTTTGGATTCCCTCCCAAGTGAACTCCTCCATCAAATGGAAATATGCATCAAAGTGCATAGAAGAGAAGTCCTCATGTGCGGCATGTAGCCGCTTCTCCTTGAGACTAGAAGATCTTGTCAAGAAGATCTTGCCATAGGAATAGATGACCACATCATCCACCATGTATATATCATCTCTATCCATGTCATCAAGAATCATGCATGCACCATGATCCTTGGAGTACTCTACCAAGAGCTGAGATCTCCAATAAGGATCAATCCTCCTAAGAGACAGCGCTGTTGATCTGGCATGTGAAGCTCTCCTCATGCTACTACCTACTACTTTGACATCCCTCAAGCCAAAGTTCTCCTCCAAACTCTTCACCTCTCCAAAATCTAAGAGCAGTGAATCCAAAGACAATATGTCTTCCATTAACTCTAGATCAGGTGGCCTCCCAGGTGGAATGCCTCCATGTAGTGAGACATCAATGTCAAGAGTAGACTGCTCATGTGGTTGGGCAACCTTTCCCTTGCCCTTACAGTGCAAATCAGTCTGCATCTTCCTTGCACTGACTCTTAGAAATAGAGAAGGGTGTGTGCCTCTCATCAAGTGATGCTACTCTTCCTCCCTACCTCCTCCTTCTAGCTGCAATGCTGCACAATCATGCTGCTCCCTGATTGTGCTTGGACCTCCATGTATGAGATCCTGGGGAACTTCTTGTAAGGATACAAGAATCCCTCCTGTTGGAGCATGTTCTCCTCTACGCTTTGCATGAGGCACTGGATGTGCTCTAGATGTGACAGCGTTGTTTCCCTCATCCTCATCAATGTGTATGGGCAACATCTCAATAGTTGGATCCTCCTGTGAAAAGGAGATCCCCATGCCCTCTTGTTCAAGAATATGAACTGGAGGTCTTGCTTTCGGTAATGTGTAATGCAAGATGTTAGCTTTTCCCATGGTTTCCTGAAGTGGGGTTTCCTTTATGACATGCAAGGGTTTTGTTTTCTCAAGTCTTCCTTGCTCATGTGTCCTAGGGATTTTTTCACCAAATATTCCCACCAATGTCTCTATGAATCTTGCATAAGAGGAAGCATTTGCATTCTTTAAAGAACAAGATTAAAAAATCCACCATGCATGAGCCTTAACTCTGAAATGCAGCGCTGAACTCTGATGGCTTCATCTTCAGAAATATGGTGGAGCTACAAATAGGAGTTTAGCTCCTTCACCCAAGCTCCAATTGAACAGTAGGTGATCCGGAAAAAGTATATAGAAGAAATCTACCTGCATATTGCTGCTTTCTTTTCTCCACCTAGATCTTGTAAAACTCTTTGAAATCAGTATGATCTCTAAACCTCTCAGTTTGAGATTCATACTCCCACAACAAATCACTAAGAGTCATCCTCTTAGGCATTCTTCCTCCTCTCATCCATCTCAAGATATAATTGGGCACTTGACTAAGCTATGAATCATGGTGTGTAGTTGCATGCTCACACTCACCATGTGAAAATATAGATTCAGCTCTAGATTCAAACTCTTTTGGAGATCCCATCTCCAATCTCATTTTCTTCAGATCTCCTTGAAAGCTCTGGATAGATTTTGGAAGAAGCTTTGTAAGCTTGTCTTCCTTCCTTCCTTCACATACTGAAGCTTTCTAGATTCTATCCATCTCTTCTTCTTCTGATAGCTGGATCTCACAGGCTGAGCCAGAGATCATGCTCTGATACCACTGTAATATTCCAAACTAGGAACAACTCATGAATTATGCACTAAAAATGCATTTCCAGCAAAATTTTCAATAAAACACTAAAATGGACCCTTGGATCCCATAATTTAATCAATATTCAATCTAAATCCAAGATTAGAGCTGAAAAAAATCAAACTAGGTGGGTTAAATAGATCTCCCACACCTAGGATTGCAAAAATGTGTTAAAACCCCAAGACTACAAAATACCGGAGTTATTGCAATAGGGATTGCGCAGTCTAAGAGAGGCTTTACACTAATAAATTAGGAGAACAACAGATATACTCATATATTAATCAAATATGCATGAAGAACGGAGATCTAATCTCCTTATACAAAGTACAAGATAACCTGGCAAGGGTTTCTTGTCAAACACTCTGCATACAAAATGTGATATTCAGAAAATTGTTGAATCATCACTGAAACACTGAAGCACATGAGTGTAGAAGGCTGAAATATGTCTGATATTATGTAAATCCATCAAGGGCTTCCTCCCATGAAAGGATGAACCTCTCAATCACAAGGAAACTCAGCAACAGAGCCACCAAAACAATGCACTGAGCACTGCCTCCAAAATAATGCAATCCCTAGCTAGAATAGCAATGGGAATGTATGGGAAATTTGTGGTCTGATACCTTAGATCTGAAATCAGCTCTGGATCTCTCCAAACAGGTCTCTCAAGTGAAGGAAACCTTCCTCCAGTGAGAAAATAGCTCAAGAACCAGGATTCCAATCCCTTCCACTATTGCACCCAGCAACACTACAAAATATCTGGAAAAACTGCGTTGATGGAGTTGTCTAAATCTTGGCCTGAAAACCTGATGTGGAACGATGAATAAAAACTCTCCTAATGAGGCTCCTCAAGGAGAGAGGTGGGATTCCCGCTCGAGAACACCCAGTGCTAAACAACACTGCAACCCTGCTAAGAAGCAAAGCAGCAACAAGTCTTGGCAGACAAGAATAACAATATAAAAACATGAAAAATAATGCTACCATCCTCTTCCTTATATAAGATATGAGTTTTCTTGCCCTCAGACCCACTCAATTAGGTCATCTCTATCCAAAGATACATCTCCCTCCAAAACTGTGTTATTCCTCCTTGGATTCCTCCTCCTCCACAACTGCGTTGTTGACTTAGTCAAAGCAGCTTGATTTTATCCCTGTTCACACATGGAGGTGTTTTATTAAGCTAGAAGAGTGTCCCCTTTCACTCTTGGAGTGTTTTTATTCCTCCTTAGGAGACTTATGGGCTTTTCTACCCATTTATTTACCAGTTAGAGCTGCTGCTAACTCTAATGTTCCATTTAGCTATGAAGCTAAAATTTTGGAACAATACATAGAGGAAAAAACCACCTCGGATGAAGGTGGGAATGTTTATTTGGCTTCTTCTTCAAATACACATGTAGATCATGAGTCATGGTTTATTGATTCGGGTGCATCCTTTCACTTCACTCCCCATAGGGAGTGGTTCTGCGAGTATGAGAAATATGATGGCGGTGATGTCTTCTTAGGTGATGATAGGAAGGCCAGAATTGTCGGATGTGGCAAAGTCAAGTTGAAGCTGCAAGGTGGAAGGATTAGAACACTTTCTGGTGTTCTACACATTCCTACATTGGCCATAAATCTAATTTCTGTAAGCAAGATGGATGATGCAGGTGTAAAAATAGTGTTCAAGAAAGATACATGTAAGATGGTTCGGGGAGCACTGGTATTAATGCGGGGAGTTAGGATTGAAACTCTGTACAAGCTTTAGGGTAGCACTATTATTAATGGGTGCAACAGTCCTATGGTTCCTAAAGGTGGAGTGGAAAGCCTAGTAGTCTCTGGATAAAAGGCCATGTTATGGCATCAAAGGCTTGGACATATTGGAGAGAAGGGCCTTCAAATACTACATGGAAATGGTATGGTAGAAGGTATGTATAATTGCTCTATGGATTTCGATTTTTGTGAACATTGTGTATATGGGAAGCAAAATCGAGTGAGTTTTCCTTCTGGTGCTAAGAGGGTGAACAAGATATTAGAGCTTGTGCACATTGAAGTGTTTGGACCTGTGACGGTTCCATCATTGGGTAATTATGTGTACTATGTTTCATTCATAGATGACTTCTAAAGGAATACATGGTTATATTTCTTGAGGAAGAAATCCGAAGTCTTTGAAAAATTGAAAGAATTTAAGGCTTTGGTGGAAAACCAGACAGAGAAGAAGATAAAGGTGCTGAGGACAGATAATGGTGGGGAGTTCTGCAAGAAGGAATTTGAAGAGTTCTGTAAGAAGTGTGGTATAGCACATGTAAGACTACCCATACACACCCTTACCAGAAAACAAGAAGCAAAGAAGAATGAATTAACATTGATGGAAAAGGGAAGAAGCATGCTCAGTGGTACTGGGTTAGGACAAGAATTCTAGGTAGAGGCAGTGGAGACTACATGTTACATGGTTAATAGATCACCTTCATTAGTGTTGGAGGATAAGACTCCACATGAGGTATGGACTGGTAAGAAACCATCTCTTTCACATATGAGGGTATTTGGATGTGGTGCATATGTACATGTTCTAAACTAGAAAAGGACCAAGTTGGATAATAAATCTGAAAGGTGCATCTTTATTGGATATAAGGATGGTTTAAAGGGTTACAAGCTTTGGAACCCATAAACAAGGACGGTTGTGTACAACAGAGATGTGGTGTTTAGAGAGGTGAAAGATGTTGTTAAATATGAAGTCCTAACAAAGGAACCTGAGAAGATATAGTTTGAGCTAAAGGAGGATGAATCAGACTCTACAATAAAAGAAGACTCAGAAGAGGAAGAGCCACAAACTCCAGCCATGAGAAGATCAGTTCGGGAAAGGAGGCAACCAGAAAGGTATAGTCCATATGCTTTCTGTTCAAGTTTTTCCTTAACTATAACTAATGATGATCCCAGAACCGTCAAGGAGGCAGTAGATTCAAAGGATGGAAAACTCTGGAAGGAGGCCATGGTTGATGAAATGGCATCCTTGCATAAAAATGAGGCATGGGATTTGGTGGCGTTGTCGGTTGGAAGGAAGCCCATCAAGAGAAAATGGGTGTTTAAGAAGAAGATGAATGTAAAAGGCAAGGTGGAGAAACACAAAGCTTAGTTGGTAGCAAAAGGTTATTCCCAGGTGCCAGGAATTGATTTTGGTGATATTTTTTCTCCTGTTGCCAAAGTTACTTCTATTAGATTACTTTTATCTGTTGCTTTTGCATTTTATTTTGAGGTAGAACAGATGGATGTGAAGACAAAATTTATTCTCGGGGATCTGGAAGTTGAGATCTACATGAAACAACCTAAAGACTTTATGGTGAAGGGGAAGAAAGAACTAGTATGCAGGTTAAAGAAGTCTCTATATGGGTTAAAATAGTCACCAAGGATGTGGTATCAGAAATTTGATACCTATATACGGGGACTTGGCTTCACCAGAAGCAAGGAGGATCACTATGTTTATTTTAAATTAATTGGTGATCATGTTATTTATTTGGTTGTATGCGGATGATATGTTTTTGATTGGAAATGACAAAGAAATTATCCAAGATTTGAAGACCCAACTGTTCTTCAAATTCGACATGAAGGATCTTGGTGCTACAAACTATATTTTGGGCATGGAAATTGAGAGATATTGGGCAAACAGGAAGCTCTAGTTAAACCAAAGGAATTATGTCGAGACTATATTGCAGAGGTTCAATATGCAGGATAGTAAACCGGTGAATGTTCCGATTCCTGTAGGTACAAAGCTGTCTGCTGAAAAATGTCCCAAGACATAAGAAGAAGAGGAGGATATGTCCCGTGTTTCATATGCAAGTGTAGTGGGTAGCCTGATGTATGCAATGGTCTATACTATACCACACATTGCACAGTATTGAGGAGTATTGAGCAAGTTTATGTCCAACCCTAGGAAGGAGCATTGGATAGCAGTGAAGCGGGTTTTTAGATATTTACGTGGCACTAGTGATTATGGCTTGTGCTACCAGGGAAGACCAGGATTGGAAAGAGTGTTGGACATTTGTGGTTTTGTTGATGCAGAATGGGCTGGAGATCTGGACCAAAGAAAATCTACAAGTGGGTATGTATTTAGCCTATTTGGAGGTGCAGTTAGTTGGATGAGTAAAAGACAGTCTGTAGTGGCTCTTTCAACTACAGACGTTGAATACATAGCAGCCACTCATGCAAGCAAGGAAGCAGTTTGGCTGCAAATATTGTGTTCAAGTATGGGGTTGGTGTAGCAAGCTATAAGGATAGATTGTGATAGCCAAAGTGCAATTTTCTTAGCTAAGAACCCTGCTTATCATTCAAAGACAAATCACATTGATGTTCAATATCAATTTGTGAGAGATATGGTTGAGGCTAAAGGGTGTTGCTGGTAAAGGTGGACACTTTGAAGAATGTTGCATATGCATTGACAAAGTTTGTAAGCACTCATAAGTTCTCTTGGTGTTGAGAAACAATGGGTGTTGCAGAACTGGGCTAATGACTAAACTTTCCTATGGCCCCCTACGGAAAGAAAACAAGTAGGAGAATGTTGGGTATGCGTTATATTCTTTCCATGACTAATCACATGCAGGGGTGTCACAGGGGGGGTGATAGCCCCCCCCTTGTACATTGCGCTCGGCGCAATGTCGGGGGGGGGGTCACAGAGGGGGCGATAGCCCCCCCTGTCAGGGACCGGGGCAGTGCCCCAGAAAGTTTTTTTTTTTCCCTTATTTTCTGGTGGGCGGATCCAACCATGGTTTTGTGCATGGGTTTGCACATGGTTTTGGGGTACGATGGTTTTCGGCCCCTGTTATTTTGTAGATCCGGTCAAGGGAACTATGGTTATGTTCTAATCCAAGGTTAATGGATTGGGGTTTATGTATGCTTCGGCATGTATATATATGTGTTGTAACACTAAAGGGAATATAATGAAAAATCAAGTTGGTCATCCCGATTTGGGATCCAGGGGAAAATCTCTATGTTTATCTATTTTATGTTTTAAGCTCTTACTATTGTTTTTTTTTTTTTTTAAAGATTCGTTAGAAGATAATTTCTATACAAGGTTAAAACCTACACCATTAGCTTGCATGTTTTTGTGTCTATTTCGCTTTGGTTGAGTCATTCAATTTCGAAACTTGACATTCGAAAAACTAAAACTAGAGTTTATTTTGTTTTCCATTCAATTAGTACAATGTGTGCTTCATTTCATTGAAAAAATCAAAAAATATCTTTGCATTATTTTGGTGCATTGAAAATGAAACGTTCCTTTACATAATTAGCATTTCTCAATCTAGGAAGGAATTTCGTTTTTGATTTGAAAATGAAAGTATTTGTTTTGCTGTTCAAAGTATTCATTTCCATTAAATTAAGTGTGCAAATTGTTTGGATACTCTTGCAAGTGAAACAAAGTGTTTTTGATAACTGTTTTTGAATTTTGGTGTGAGGGAGTGTTGTTTTAATTTACTATTTAAAAACTTTAATCTAAATAACACAGTAGAATAGCTTCACCATAAACACACAACAACATGATGAGGCAGTTCACCCCTCCTGGGCTACATCTGCCGGGTCCGAGGCTCCCAATGGGAATGTCCTTTGTTAGTATGAATCTTTCGTCATAAAAGATCACTTTAGCTATGCATAACAAATAGCCCTAACATCGATTATGGCTGCAAAATATCTTTAAGTCTGCTACACAAATTCAGATATAAGCATAAAAGACATTAAGCAGATAAAATATAATATGGCTCCATGCATCCAATAGACAAGACAAGAACAAAGTGTTTAAAATAATGATTTGTATTATATTAAAGAATGGGGCACCTGAGAGGAAAACAAGAAAGGTGTTTTTCGGTTCTCCTCAATGGGATGGGTTCTTGAAAGTCCTCAGTGTTCTAGATCTAAAATTCCTCTCTCTTATTGTGGTAGAAAACCCTGACAAACATAGAACTCAATGGGAGCTCATAAAGCAAAAATGGAAAATGGTGACCAAGAGTAGATCTAGTGTGATCTAATTCAATGAAGGTGACTAATGAATGGGGAAAACCCTCCTATTTATAACAAAATATTAGAGTTATCTAGAACTTGTTGCATGAATAAAATATTATTAATCAAATTCTAGAACCACCCTTTAGGAATATTTTATTATATTTGTTGGAGGGAAAAGGTCTTTTGACTTTGGTCAATTCCTTTATTTATAAACAATAAATAAATAAATGATTTATTTATTATTTTAGGGAGATGATGGGGATATGATTAAATAAATAATGATTTATTTAATTATTTAAAAATGATTTAGTCAAATTTAACTAGGAATATTATTAAATAATGATTTAAATAACTTATTCCTAGGAAATAATTAAATAAATAATGATTTATTTAATTAACTTCCTTGTTTTGGGTTAAATGTGACCAGGAAATATGGACAATTGTTATTTGTCATGGTGAAAGCAATTTTACTTAGGGTAAAATTGGTCTTACATGGTGTACTTGGGTTCATCTAATGATAATGAGTTAGATGACCAAAAAAATGGTGTAATAGATTGCCCCCCAACGTATGAGTGTTAGGAGCAAATCGTATGATCGAAGTACGTTGTAAGAACTCAATCACTAGGTATCAAAAGGGAAGTGAGAGAGATGAATGTAAGGTAGTCTAATGTGCTAGAGGACTAGACCCCGAGGAGACGAGACTTACAGGTGCAACAAGTCTCTAGGTGATGAAGTGGTACCAGTGTTAAAGGCGGTGGGGGAGGCATACCTATGCTCGCTGAGACAATAGTACAAAGAATAAGGCGTCCGAAAAACCATGGAACGCAATAATGGAGCATATGCTGGCCTAAACATGAGCCAGATAAACAAAATGATGAATCCCACATACATGCAATGCCTGGAATAATCTTCAGGACTTATACAAGGAGATTTTAGTACATGAGATACAAATACACCCAAATTCCCTCTACACATGGGGAAGGGCTCGCAACATCGGACTGGTACATGAAAATCGAAGAGGCGCTGCAAGTGGTTGAGGAAGATATCATCAAATGAGAGGTTGCATAAAGGGGCAGAAACCAGAAAAGTCTGTCGGAGCATGTGGGAGGCTACGTAGGGCCACCCTCTGTGGGGTTGAGACATCTCACACCACACAGAGAATCACCAATAGTTGTTGCTGCATCCTTTGGACCCATCCGTGTATAGATCACCATCATGCAGAAGAAGCTGGAACCAGGTACACTACCCTGGACACAACCCATAGAATCAAGGAAGATTGATGTCCCAGCCGAGGAAAGTCAGTCTGCCATAGGTGAGGCAATAAGGGAACCCCAACTAAGGCACGAGGGAAAATAGTAGAGCGACGAACAAGTAGATACTGATAATGATGATGGAATGAGGGATATGGAGGAGCGGTTGGACGACTTCCCTTGTTAGAGCATAAAGGGAATTAATGGCTTGGCAGCGACTGACACAATATCATGAGGGATAGGGGATAGGGGTACTGAAGGCCATAATGTGTGACACGAGAGAGGGATCAAGCAAGAAAGGATGGAGGATTATAGCGGGGTATGAAGGGACTCGAGATAGACTCCATGGATGTGATGATGACTCAAATCGGATGCTCTATACAAGGGCGACTCAATGGTGCTGCCTCATAGTACGGGTCCAATGGGGGAAGAGAAAAGCATGAGTACAATAGGGTAGCTCATGACGAAAATCAACACGAGCGAAGACGAGTAAGGAGGCAAAGTGGTGCCCCAAGTACAAGTGTCGTAAGTGAAGAAATTCGATTTTAAGGAGAGGTGAATAGACCCTTCATGGACAAAATGTGTCGTGGTGAAGTATCAAAACATGAAAAACTGATAGATACCCATTTGAGTGTTCAGTGAGAGATTTCCAATGGTGCAGATGGTGTGTCAAACGGGGCTACGGTTTGGTTGCAGCGGGCGAAAGAAAAAACAGGGGTTTTCTTCTAATAAGGTGTTTTCCCTCCAAAATCATTCATTTTCTTGTGTAGCTGTGGTGAATGTGGAGAGGAGAGAAGGCCCTAAATCTTGCGGTGATTGTAGCAGACAAACTGATCGTTGGAATTGTGATATGTCAGTTGCAGGTAAGAGGCCTAATCCTAAGCTTTGTTTTTGATGGATTCAAATTGCAGATTAGGGATTTAAATCTTAGAAACTGCCCTTAATTCATCATTACGGTCAGGTCGCACTTTTTGGGGAAAAATCTGCAACCTGGGACGCAGGTTTCAGCCTGAAAAGTGCGACCTGGCCCAGGTTTTGCCCAAAAGTGTGACCTGTTAGATGTGGGGTGTTTCAGTGCAATTATGGGTTGAGATTCTGTTTTGGTGTATGTTAATGCAGTTTTTTTGATCTGGAGGCTGACAAAAATGATGTTTTTGTGTAGATATGGCAGATATATGGATCAAGTGGAGAGAGAGAGACTTAGGGACATTACGGATAGAAATCCAGGTGGATCAAGGTGTCCGTCGTGCACTGGCTAGTCATGGGGTTCTGAAATTTTTGGAGAACCCTTTGATGAGGGCTAGAGAGCCCTTGTTGGCCCGGATTATCAATTATTGGGATCCAGATCATGAGGCGTTTGTAGTGCAGGGGAAAAGGATCAAGCTGACAGTCCAGGATTTTTATTTCTTGACTGGTCTCCCACCATTAGGGATGGTGGGAAATACGTAGCTAGTGTTACCACAGGGACATAACATTATGGAGTTTGTTGAGCGACATTGTCGACCAGTTGTCTGAGTCAAAGGGACTCAGATATCCATTGGTGATCTAAAGAGGTTGGAGACCTCGGCAGTGGCCGCAGCAGTGTTTTAGATCGTGGGTAGCCAGGCGTTCCATCACATCACTGGAGGGAAAATGATGATTGTGGAGAGTGTGCTGAGTGGGACCTACTATGGGTGGGCCCAGATGATGTTGGTATCGGTGAAACGATAGCTGTCACTATGAAAGCGGCAAGTGAATCATGATTGCGCCTACGGGACGGTGTTGTGCTCTTTATTCTTTGAGAAGATCCTGACCTTATGACCTCATGTACAGTTGCCTGATGGAGGTCCGAGAGAGCCCCGGATGCGTCGGTGGGGACGACTACTATGTAGAGGAGGGGGAGGGGCGGTCGGATGGGTGTTCTGACCAGAGTTCTTCGCGCATTGGGATCAAATGCCATTATACATAGACAACTATCCCTATAGTGGGATGAGTTATTGGGGAGATCCGGACTTGCTGCTTCCACTTGGTCGAGTGTGGGGGCCTGATGGTAAGTGACAAGTAACTAATCTGTTATGTTTATTTTAGAGTTTGTGACTAGTATGCATGGTGCTAATCGTGATGTTTTTTGGAATGCAGATATAGCTCTGGTAAAACCGGCTGGATATATGGGACGACTTGCAGCGACAGGAGCTACAGGTGCAAGTGAATCAAGGACAGGGCAGAGCGAGGATATGGATGCTCTAGTGGAGGACATTCATCGTAGATGTGAGGGGCTGCTGACCAGTGTATCGGAGCGTGGTTGGCACGATTTAGACGACTGGTACATAGAGTTATGTATTGGGCTACCCTTGGAGTGGTGAGGTATCATGTGACGCATGGCGATGGTCGGTCAGGCTGTGCGTGATCTATGAGCTGCGGGAGCAAAGCCATTGGCTCAGGATCCTCCAGAGAGTGATTATATGTAGGGTAGGTGGTGCCCCCCAGTGTCTATGTAGGGGCGAGTGGTGGCCCCCATTTTTGTAGTTTTGTTATTGTAACATGCTATGGGCATGTCGTATGTTTCAGAGTAGATGGACTCTAAAAACACATGCTATATAATATATATGATGTATATGCATTTTATTGATGGTGTTAAATGTTATTGTGTTGTGTGTGATAAATGCCAGTATAGAACATGATTTGCGATTTGATCTACGTAGTGATTTTGATCTCTAGTTATATGGCTAAATGTAATGAATATAAATTCTCGGATCAAAAGTTGCACTCGTAAATATTGTCTAAACAGGATAGGGTTATGCACACGATAGACACCATTAAGTTGTAAGACAAGAAGCAGGGAATCTAAATGAACACGCAAATGGAGGATGTGATGAGAGAGGGCATCGGCTAAGAGACCACGAACTGCATCATATTCGGCCTGATTATTGGTGGCCTTACCAAGGCAGACCCCATTTACAAAAACCAGGGTATGCAAGGGGGTAAAGATGGCCCATGCGGCTGAAGCGAGATGGCGGGAATAGCGACTTGCCTCGTCGGCATAGCCCAGATAAGGTGTGGATGAGAGGGCCGATGTAATAGTGTCATAAGACAAGAAATGGGAGGGATGAGAAAAAGGATGGCAGCGTGAGTAGAGGATAGACATCCATTGACGGCTACGGGAGGGAGTGGTCCGGGTAGGAAGTCTAGGACTCATAGATCGACGAGAGGGAGATGAATGAGAACTATGGGATGAAGAGTGGGCAGTCAGGCTGCGACGGACATCGAAGATACGGATGGTATGATCGTGATTAGGAGGGGGAATGGAAGGGTAAAGGATACCATACGACACTGCAAAGGTACCTAAATCATCAGTATGGGAAGAGAGGCGCAGATACGGGTCATCACGGGGAATGACAGAAGAACAGGTAAAAATATGGTCAAAATATGAACCCGTGTCTGGAGGGGAATCAAGCAGAATAGGTGGAGTGGATTCAGAAGGAATGGAATCTGGGGAGCGTGTGGATGATGATAGGTATAGAAGGGAAGCAACAGGGTCCTACATCTCAACATCAGGGGGAGGAATGTAAATGGTAGTAGGGGGATCCGCGAGTAGACTGGATGCATATTGAGCAAGGATGGGAGAGGCGGATTGATTTTGTTCAAATTCGTACTCGCGGATGACCTCTAAAGAGGCTCGGTAATGTGTGAGGTGAGGAAAATGGTGAGAATAATGACTATGGACACCACACAGAGCACAGGGTTTGTTGGTGCGAAGAGTCTTTGGGTTCTTGGCTACGGATGAGGAAGAAATAGAGGGTTCAGGGATCGTAGATTCAGGGAACACGAATTTAACCATGGGTTGGATACGGGGCAACTCAGGACAAGTGTGGGTGGGATGGCCAATACCATCACACAAGGCAGAAGGTTTGGCGGGTAGGGGAGGGGTAGGGTCAGGTGTGGTGGCCTTGTCATTGGATGCCCCCTTGCAAGTTTTTCGTTTCTTGCCTGTAGCTGTCGCAGCATTAGGAGGGTGTTGCGGAGGGGCTAGGGGCACAGTGGTGGTGGAAGGTGCGAAGGGAATCGGTTGCACTGGTGTCATGGCTATGTATGGTTTGGGGTGGCCTAGTGGAGTCTCGGTTGGATGAGTAAGATACCATACTAGAATTCCCAAGGTTAAATTAGGGAGGGAAAGGGTGGCCATGATGGGGACCGAATAGACGCCGGGGGGGGCGCGCTAAGGAAAGGTATTTGACCGGCGGGGTAATGACCAGGGGAAACGACTACCATATGGGGGAGACCTGAGGGAACTAACTCAGGAGGGTAGGGAGGTTCCTGAGTGTGATGGGAAGGGTCAGGTGAAAAAGGTTTGGTGGACTGAAGTGAAGGGATAGGAGCAGGAGGGGGTGGGCAAGATTGAGGTTGCTGACTAGCCGGAGCAGGCTGTGGAAGGCCAACCTAAGATGATTGCATCACGCAAACATTCACTAGGCTGGGGTCAGAGACAGGAGAAGGGGGAGGACTAGGAAAAGTTCCAAGCAAAGAGGAATCTTTGTAGACGCCAGGCGAAACACTGGTTAAAGAATCAATAGTTGGTTTATTAGTGACAGTAGAGATGGTGGACTCAGAGGAGGTTTGAGATTTTGGTTCATGGTAGGTCAATTGGTCAATGGTGACAATCTTTCCATTATGAGGGAAAAGCATCTTGCGGTGGACTGCGGATGGGATGGCTGACATGGCATAGGTGTAAATACGCCCCAAAAGGATGTTGTAGTCAAGAGGGGCGTCGATAACTTCAACGTCGACACAAACAGTATTGCCAGCAAGGGTGATAGGATAGTTATAGAAAAGGCCAATGGGTTAGGAGGCATGGCCATCCCACGCGCGAAGGGTGATGGTGGAAGGTGTTTAGAGTTCGGTCTCTTCATCCCTTCGTTAGAGTTCAAAATCTCTTTTGTTTCATTTCATTTTAGGTGTCTCATTCAGTCCAGTCAGCTGCATTCCATTAGGAGCATGGATCATCTAACGAAAGGGTCTTTTCACTCCTATCCCTCATGTTTTGTACCAACTGGCTCAGGTCTATTCATCAAAGTCCATCAAAATCATTTCCAGTCATTGACACTCAATGTTTGGTATTTTGGTGGGCAAAGAGTCTTTTTAGGGTTTTCAGTCTCATTAGGTTTAGGGTTTTGTTAATTTAGTCTTCAAAGTGTCCAATAATGCTAGCAAGCACATGAGGGAGGTTCAAAATAAGTTTTCATTTCAAAAATTTCATCGTCATAATGTTAGATCATGATTCTTCTTCAAAACTCTGTTTTGAAGAAAAATCATCAATTTTGTCTTTCATAATAAATGCCATGTAATTTTCAAAGTTTTTCAGTTGTGAAGTTCTTCAGGTGCAACCCTGGTCACCTTTGCCAAATCCAACTCCAGCTATCCCTGCAAAAAATAGACAAAATTTTCGTCATTCAACTCAAAAAATCAAAGGAAACAAGTAAAACAGAGTTTATATTAAAAAGTGCAAAGTGCCAAATTTCAAACATTAGCAAGGGGGTTATTTCAAAACAAAAATCAAAGTCCTTTGTGTATATAAGATATTTTCATATTAAAACAGTTCATTTGCACCAAGAGACATCAAAGAAGCCGAGTCAAGTGTGGAAGAGCGAAAACAGTACCGACTGTGGGAGAAATTCAGGGTCGCGACGCACTGGTTGGAGGTCGCGGCACACATAGTCTTCGCGGTGCATAGAGCTGCCCCTTTCTTTGAAAATTATAACAGGTGCGGCGCATACACCAGGTGCGGCGCACTGGGTTATGCGTGCGGCGCATTGGCCTGAAACCAAATTTTGTTGCCATCTCTCTCTCCAATGGAAAACAAATACGCCTCTTATGATTCAAGTAAGTTTGTGAGCCCTTGCAATTGCTATTAAACGGTGTTTGGTGTGGTTTGAAGGGAAGAATATAAGAGTTTGAAGCTTGAAAACATAAACCCTATTTTCTTGTTAAAACTGCTCCTTAGGGTTGTGATTTGGGGTTTTAAAAGTGATTTGGTGCCAAACCCTTTTATTTCTCACCTTGTTTTTCCCTCTCACTACTATTACATCACTACAGTTCATCTCTTATCCCTTTTCATTCTCAAAGTGACTCACTCCTAAGCCCCATTTTCAAATCCCTAAATCAGTCATTTCCCATCATTTTTCCCTTCTCCATATCATTTGCAAAAATTCCTAAATCCCAAATTCCCAAACAGTCAAGTGACTATCCTCATACTTCAAATTTCACTTGACTGAACCACATTTTTCCCACTGTACTCTTTCCCATAGTCCCTCATTTGAATTTGACATATTTGGCATTAAAATGAAAGGCACCAAATTTTCATTCTCATTTTCAACAAGTCGAACATACACCTTGCAACATTATGGAGACAGACACTGATTCATCATATGAACAAGACAGTGATTCTACCACTGAGCTACATGCACCGAGAAGGCCTCGTAAAGGTGGCAAACATGTGAGAGAAGAGCCCACCTCATTGACTCAATTGCAGGCTTGTCCACTTTCCATGGCATGTTTTTGAGAGCAGTCATGTTATCAGTACTGTGAGATGATTGCTCAGATTCAACATCATCAGGAGTTGGCTCGGTTGTTTGTTTTACATCTGCATGATGGTCAGGTAACTCTTGCAGGTGTAAATTTCACCTTGACACCGGAAACCATTTCTCAGGCAACAGGAATACCGAATGTAGGTGAAGAGTGGAAAAAAAGACAACAGGTGGATAGAGTGCATTATGAACCATACATCAGGCCTAGCTATGTGAGACAACTTAGCAGGGTATTCCCATTCTGGTTCCTGAAGGAATGCTATGCGCCTTTGATGAGACTCATTATCAGATACTTCAGTTGTGAGGGCCGGTTCTCACGCCTCTATGCCTACCACATCAGGTTATTGATGCATTTCACAAGAGTGAGGATGATGAAGATTCTATATTTCATGTGCCAAAACATCGAGAGAATGACCACTCTTGTGCAGAAGAATACTCCCGAGTAGCAGTACAACAATATTTATCACTATGCACTCATCAACATCGTTTTTGTACATAAGCTTGGATTGTAGGGCATTGCATGGGAAGATTTCATTTCCCGTGACCTCTTCACAGCCCCTCAGCCTCCTCCGGAGTTTTTTCATGATGCAGGTGAACCTTCACATCAGCCTGAAGGTCACGATACAAAGCCTATCAGTGTACCAGTGTATGTCACTTATCAGAGAGGCACGAGAGAATTATTTGCAGCAGCCCGACAAGTAATATCTCCACTCGGGGTGGAAGGGGTCTCATTTCCATCATTAGCAGCACAAGTACAGGCACAGGACAAAGGTAAGAGGCCTATGCAGGATGAGGGCCCTTCAGGAGGCCAGGATACTGATTTCATATTGATTGATGAGGATTTGGGCTCTCCAAGCTCAAAATTGAGAGAGATCATTCAGGAGCAGAAGGTCGAGATCGACACATTGACCGAAAATTTGCAAAGAGCTCAATGGATCATAAACTATCTGGAGCAGTGGAACAAACAGTTGGAGGATCAGTAGACGATCATGGAGTTGCAAAACATCCGTGAGAACCGGCAAGCTGCCCGGAGAAGCCCAACCGAGATGACACCTATTGAGCGGGAGATCGAGGTTGATAGAGAGACTTGGCTTGAGAGGGTCAAAATTCATATTGAGAAGCTGTTGGAGAAGGAAAACAAGGAGAAGAACATGCTCAGACACATGAAGAAACACTATTGGGTGCGCAATCACGTTTGCAAAGCGAGGATTAAAATCCTGAAGGCAAGGCTAAGGAGGGCACTGAAGCGTCGCAAAAGGCATGATAGCCTCCAAATTTTGGCCGAAGCTTCTTTGGCTGAGCATAGCACTTGATGAGGGACCTTCAGCCCAAATTTCAAGAAATTTGGGAAAATGTTTGTTAATTTTGAATTTTTGGGTCACAAAACAGATTTTCCTGCCCGATGCATAGCGCCACTTGGCGCGCGCTTATAATTGGCAGCTCTTCAGGGGGGAAATTTTTCATTTCTAGATTTTTTATCAAAATTTATGCATGCTCATGGATTACCTAAGGATTTCATCCAGTTCTAGGTTGCCTAAAGGGTCAAAAACACCCTAAAAATGGCCTTTCTGCCACTTTTTGTACACACAGGAAGTAGTGTTGTGAGATTGAACTTTTGGAGGGGAAAATGGAAACCAAATCCAAAAATTCCACTTGGGTTGGAAAGTAGTCATGCTGGGATTTCCAACGAGCTATCCTTTGCTCAATTTGGACTTCGTTAAGGGCCTCACAATCAGCTCCAAACTTGTGCTACGCATAGAGATTCCAGGCACAGCGCATAGAGGAATTTGGCCTATTTTTCATTTAGCAGCTCAGAATTTCGCCTAGTTTTGGCCAGTTTCACTTTTTCATGTAATTATTGATGTAACTTGATGTAATTTCATGGCCATGATGTAATTTTGGCATATTTTTACTCATTCTAGAAGATTCATTCACCAAAAAGTGAAATGTAAGTGAATGGATAAGTTTCCTATTATATAGAGGCAAGTAGTTTCATTGCCTATTTTTCAATTCCTAGTTTAGATATGGTTGAAACAGCTCCTAGAATGATGAGATCGACCCCTGGAGGCATGGGGAGGAGTTAGGCTTGTCTATATGATTTATTTTCTCAGTCATTTTCAGGGTTGGACACTTGGGATTGCTTGGCACTTCATTGTACATTTCATCTCTGCACTTTTGGCAAAGGAATAGACCAGGGTTTGCAGCACTCTTTCGGATCCATGTGGCTCTGTGTTTTGATGGTTTTTTTTCTCTATGTAATTTTAAGTTCACTGATGTTTATGTGTATCATTTTCCCTTCTCTTTTATTCTTAAATTAAACAAATCAGTGTTAAAGGTGGAATTCATTAGCTTGCTTTGCTCTGCCTTTAGTTTGTTTAATTTTCCATGTTTTCATCTGTTTGAGGAGGAATCTTGAGACCCTCTTTCCCTCTTCAGCTCCTCACCGGTTTGATCCATCCATTCATTCAATCTAAAGCATCAAAACAATTTCCTTCCTTGCCCCAATTAGAACTCTGCAAAAACTAGGCCTAATCCCCGCACCCAAAACTGTGTTTCCCTTTGATCCAACAAAAAACCCCCAAAAACACAATCAAACTCCTTCACTTATATACCTAGACTAAAATTAGCTTTTATTTCAAGTCATCTCAAGCCCTATTGATTATTTTACTGATATTGACCCGGAGAGAGCCCTCTCCTGTTCTAGTAGGGCTAGCTACCAGACTGAGCGTGGTTTGATGTTACCCTAAACTCTGCCTTTTTCAGCCTGAGGTAGATTTAGGCAATAAAATAGTGGCAACCATACTGGGGAAGAAAATGGTTTTCTTGTTGGTGTTATTTGTTTTATAAGCTACAGACAGAGCTTGAAGTTATGCCAGGTAGCCTTCGAAACGCTCTTGCTTTGCATTAGCGAAAGTAGATAAATGTTGCTTCAGTCAATCTCCAGTCTAGCTTGTGAACGTGGCACTTGACTTGTGAATTTCTCCAGTACATCATATCGTTCTGGACTTTTGGGTGATGAGTCAATAATTTGATAGGCTGAACAAGTTGGTTTTGTCCCTTTGATTTTGAAATTAATCCAACACACTGGCTTCCAAAAGACATACTAGAGCAAATCCGGATCCTGATCCACCTCCAGTGTATGAGAATCCCAATCTAATTTCAAGAATCCTTCATAGAGAAAGTCCCATGATTCCTCTATTCAAATCTCGTTCATGTCCCGATGTCTTTGAATACCTTGAAGATCTAGAGTTTGACGAGCAATTTGAGTTGTCATTGTTTGAAACTAAGTCTGAAAGTGCTCTTGGTTCTACTATCATAAATCCAGAGTTTATCAAGTATCTTGAAATTGAACAGGCTAATAGATCCATTGACAGTTACATCTTGAATATTCAAAATTCCATTGTGGCAAAAAATATTCTTGAGTTCATAGAGTCTGCATCTGAAACTCTTGGGCCATCAGTGGTTACTTCCGATTCACAAGTTCATACCCAGCCTCCTTTCATTCCCACCATTCCCGTGCAACCATCTACTTTTGATCGAAAATATGTAGTAGTATCGCCTCTATCCACACCACATACACATCATACATCTACTACTCCTACTCCACCCGTTTCTCCAAGACAGATTATAAATCCACCAAGAGCAATGGTTTCTCGATTCGCACCCCTTGTCTTGCCTCAAAACTTGGATGTTATGCCCGCTGATTATCAAAGTAAGATCCCATTATTTGATGGTACTCCTCAAAGTGTTCCTGCTCAGCAGCATATTAATAAAATGGCAGAATTCTTTGATCTTCATGAAATTGATGAAGAAAATGTGACCATGAGATTGTTTGTGCAAACTTTTGGAGGTAAGGTGAGGAAATGGTTCAGAGCTTTGCAACCTAGAAGTATTGCTACATTGGCCGAGCTGCAGAGACAATTTTTAGATTGGTGGGAAGTAAAGAAAGATCCTCTTCAGATCACTTCTGAATATACCAAGATGAAGCGCAACGTAGGTGAGTCAGTCCAAGACTATTGTATCAAATTCAATGTGGTTTACAATGTAATTCCCGATGATTTAAGGCCATCTAGGAAGTCAGCTTTGCTAAAATTTCTGGATGGTTTTGATCCGGACATGGCCTATTCATTACGAGAAAGAGATCTGCCCACTTTGGAGGAGATGCAGAAAATTGCAGTGAGTGTTGAAGCTAATTTGAATGACAAGAGAGCTAGATTGAGAGCAGAAAAGAAAGTCGCAATAAAGGAAGAAGCTTCTACTTCTGATCAGGTACTTCGCAAGGTGGAAAATATGATTGAAAGAATGACACTTGATAAGCCTAAACCACAGATCAGAAATCCTAACTTCCGTGGACAACAGCAACCACAATTCCGGATCAAACAACGAGAGCAGCGAGCACAAGAACCGTCAGCACAACAGCAGGTAAAAAATCCTTTACAACAGAATTTTGTTGGCCCGGAATCAGATGATGAAGACAATGTAATCAAAGAAGAAAATCACTTCTTCACACCTGATGATATTCCAACCTTTATCACTAAAGATGAGGAGTATGCAGAAAATTTAGCTGAACAAAAGGATGAGGATTTTATCTTAGCAAATGACACGACTCTTGAAGAAGAGTCAGATGAGTATCAGAGAGGTTATATGAATGATTTGTCTGCCCAGCAACGACAATATTCAATTAAAAACAGAGATGTGCCTATCAATCCAATCTAAAAAATAAAGGAAGTTTCAGCACCAAAGAATGATGCACCCATTTCACAGAAGAAGGGAAAAGATGTAGCTGATCCTACTACTAGCAAGTCTCCATCAGCAAATGAAAGATCTAATCAGCCAATTGTATCGAAGGAGAAATCTAAAAAGAAGGATGCTCCAGCCAAAGAGGTAGAAAAAACTTCAGTCTTTAACTTAGAGAGTGAGATTTCTAAGTTAAAAGTTTCCATTCCTTTGACTGAGTTGATGAGAAATAGCAGCTACAAGGGTCAAGTATCTAAAATTTTGAATTTCGATCCAATGTATAATATGGTGAATGTGGAAGATGATCAACTTGAGTTGATATTTGGTCCAACATTGGATGGTGAGTCTCCCGATAGTGACGTACCTCCTTTTTATATCAGCCTTAGATTGCATGATTTTGTGTTGCATAATGCCATGTTTGATTCTGGAGCTTCCCATAATCTCATCTCGAAGGCAATCATGGAGAAATTGGGATTGGACATCACTAGGAAATATCATGATCTTTATTCTTTCGAGTCCAGCAGAGTAAGATGCATCGAGCTCATCAAATATTTGGTGGTTATTTTATATCAGATTCCAACTAAGAACGTTTTGATGGATGTGGTTGTGGCGGACATTCCTCCTAGATTTGGCATGCTTCTTTCCAGATCTTGGGGAGCGAAGTTGAAAGGAACATTACAGCTTGATTTCTCCTATGCTACCATTCTTATGTTCGGTCAGATGAGAAGATTATATCGGGAGCAAAAAATGAAGTATATGATCACCAGCAAGGAGAAACCGGTAAATCATTTGATAAATTATGTACATACAGATTTAGAGTCTTTTGTTTTCTATTCAGATAGTTTCAATGATGTAGATAGTCAGTTAGTTGAAGCAGAGGATATTCCGGAGATCACAGAAAATTTCAAAGAAGTTTTTATGAAAGAAAGGAAATAACTTGAGACTTCCGCTAAGCAATCAGCCTTCCGACAGCAGCAGAAAGTTGATGGACAACAAGCAGAAATAACAGAGAAAACACAATTTCAGCACTTGGAAGAAGATGAAGATGGTTTATGGACTATGGATTTCGATGGTGCAGTTGGGAATGATAGTGCTGGAATTGGTATTTGGGTACGCAGCCCTTTTTCCGCCCCAAAAAAGGTACCAAGTAATGTAAGGGTCTGCTCTTATAAATTAGCTTTTGATTGTTCAAATAATGAGGTAGAATATGAAGCTTTGATTGCTGGTCTGAAAATACTTAGAAAGTTGAATGCTAAGAGGATTGCAGTGTATGGCGACTCCGAGTTGGTAATTAAGCAAGTGAAGGGTGAATTCCAAGCTAATCATCCTCAAATGCGGGCTTATCGAAATGCAGTTCTTGATATCCTGAAATTGTTTTCAGACTATACTTTGACTTGTATCCCTCGTATTCAGAATGGTATCGCAGATGCTCTTGCTAAGGCAAAAAGTAATTTGAAGATCCCAATGAACTCAAGTAACAAGTTTGAAATTCATGTGAAACATCGTCCAACTATCTCGGACAACCAAAGGCATTGACAAGTATTCCAGGATGATGATGAGATTGATGAATTTCTGCAAAACAAAGGCAAATTCAAAGAGACTTCAATTGACATGGAGCATGATGATGGTGAGGCTGATGTGCAAATAAATCAGATGGAAGTATTGTAGCTGAAGGATAATGTCATTCCTAAGGGTTTGATACCTTTAGAAGAGCTTTTTGATCAATATGACGTAGCTAGAAAACCAACCTTGCTGCCAACCAAAAAGGGAGTTGAAGACGTGAACATTGGATCAGCTGAGAATCCAAAGATGGTGAAGTTGTCCAAAACATTGCCACCGGAGGTAAAAGAAAAATATGTTAGTTTTTTGTCTTCTTTTGCTGATTTATTTGCTTGGGAATATTCATATTTGAAGACGTATGATACAAATATAATTCAGCACACCATTCCTATCAAGCCAAATCAAAATCCCTTCAGGCAGAATTTGAGAAGGATAAATCCAAAGTTGCTGCCCTCAATTGAAAAGGAGGTGAATCAATTATACAAGGCTGGTATCATTGTTCCTATAATATTTTCAGATTGGATTTCCGATTTGGTGCCCGTACGCAAGAAGACAGGTGAGATTCGTTTGTGCATTGATTTTAGGAATTTAAACAAAGTTTCCTTAAAAGACAATTATCCATTTCCCAAAATGGATCGCATATTGCAGCGAGTAGTTGGAGCATCTCGTATGTCACTACTCGATGGTTATTCTGGGTATAACCAAATTTTGGTTCATGAGGATGATAGAGACAAAATAGCGGTCACCACTCCGTGGGGAACTTTCCATTATGCTAAAATGCCTTTCGATTTGAAGAATGCTGGTGCGACATTTCAGCGCGCAATGGACATGGCATTTGCCAATGAGAAAGATGTTTTCCTAGTTGTGTATCTTGATGATTTGAAAGTCTTTTCCAATTCTGATGAAGAGCACCTTTACCATTTGAAGATTTTTTTCAGCGATGTAGAAAGTACGGTGTGTCACTCAATCCGAAGAAGAGTTTGTTTGCCATGGATGAGGGCAAACTTCTTGGTCATATTATCTCAAAAGATGGCATCCGTATTGACCCAGCTCGAGTTGAAGCTATTCAGAAAATTGATCTTCCAAGGAATAAGAAGGAGATTCAGTCTTTTAATGGTAAGATGAATTTTTTACGCCGCTTTGTGCCTAACCTTGCTGAACATTTAAGAGAGATTACAAACATGCTTCAGAAGGATAGCGTCGTAAAATGGTCTGAGGAGGTGGTAAAATCTTTCAATCTAGTGAAGTTGGTTCTTTCTTCAGCTCCTGTTTTGATCAGCCCAGATTACACTCAGGATTTTATTTTGTTTTCATTTTCTTCGGAGCATACTATGGCAGCAGTATTAATGTAGAAAAGAGATGGGCATGAAAAACCAGTTGATTTTTTCAGCCGTACCATAAGAGATGCAGCCTTGAAATATAACATCATTGAAAAGCAAGCTCTTGCTCTTGTGAAGGTGTTGAAAGATTTTCGAGTATATATTCTGCATTCTCATATTATTTCTTATGTTCCTAACACTACTGTAAAGGATGTTTTAGTGCAAACAGATCCAGAAGGGAGATGGGGTAGATGGATTGCAGCCTTGTTCGAGTATGATGTGGAGATAAAGCCTACAAAACTTATCAAAGAAAAAGGGCTGGCTAAGTTAATGGCTAAATCAAATTTGCATGCCTTGGACATCAATCTCGTTTCTTCTATGTTCGAGGAGAATGAGGAAATTTCATCAGTTCAGGTATCAGAAATCTTTGTGCTTTCTCCTTGGTATTTAGATATTTTATATGTGCTTCAAAATTTGTCACCACCGCTCGGCATGGCTAGAAACAAAAGTAGAACTCTAAAGTTGAAGGCTGCTAAGTTTTGTGTTTTGAATAATTCACTCTATTGGAAAGATCCCAGTGGTGTTTTGTTAAATTGTTTGGTGGAAGAAGAAGCAAAGTGGGTTATGGAGGATTTTCATAAGGGAGATTGTGGCCGTCACCTTTTTTGGAAAAAAATGGCCAACAAGGTTTTGAAAGCGGGATATTATTTGCCAAAACTTTTTGCTGATGTGTATAAGGCTGTCAAAAGCTGTCACGAATGTCAGATTTTTGAAGGGAGGCAGAAATTGTAGCCTTTTCCGCTTAAGCCCATTGAGGTAAGTGCTCCTTTTAAGCAGTGGGGTTTGGATTTCATTGGTGAGATCCATCCTGCTTCTTCAGGTCAGCATAGGTGGATCCTAACAGCGACAGATTATTTCACGAAATGGATTGAAGCAATTCCCACCAGGAAAGCTATGGATTCGGTAATAATTTTTTTCTTTGAGAATAACATTTTATCTCATTTTGGTTGCCCGAAAAATTTAATCATTGATAACGCAGCAGCTTTCAAATCAAAGAGGATGATTGAGTTTTGTGACAAGTATCATATCATTTTGGGACACTCAACCGCTTATCATCTGCAAGGCAATGGATTGGCGGAGTCTTCCAACAAATCTTCGGTAAACATCATTAAAAAGTTTCTGGAAATAAACAAGAAAAGTTTGCATAAGAAGTTGGTCAATGCACTTTGGGCAGATCGAGTGAGTCAGAATAAATCCATTGGTATGTCCCCCTTTTAGTTATTTTATGGAGTTGATACAGTGTTTCCTACCTCTCTAGCAATTCCGGTGGTCAAACTTCTACAGGAAGCTAGCAGTGAAGATGATCATATGCAGAGAAGAATAAATCAAATGATCCATTTACAGCAGAAGAGGGAAGAAGTTTTTCAAAACACATTCAAGCTGCAGGAGAGAATTAAGAAAATCTATGACAGAAAAGAAAAGGTGGACAAATTTCAATTGGAAGAAGTGGTGCTGAAATGGGATGCAAGAAACAAGGAAAAAGGTAAGCACGGTAAGTTCGAAAATCTCTGGAAAGGACCCTTTAAAATTGTTGCATATCGAGGTCAGAATTCTTTTCTTCTGAAGGAGATGAATGAAGAATATTGTCCAGGAGGGCCGGTCAATGGTCGGCTGCTCAAGCAGTATCATTTCTGAGATGTTTTCTACTGTTTACATTGTCACTGTACATACCATTTATTTCAGTTTCATTGCAAGTGTGCGCTGTGATATTTTCTTCAGTTTGGGGCCCGAAGTGAAGGCTATAATTCTAAATATTGATTTCAGCTTTGGTTTGAGTTTGACGAGTCACATTTTTTCAGTCATTTCAGTTTCAAAATTGAGTCAGTTTGAGTCAACTTTTCAGTTAATAAATGAGTCAAGAGTTGTTGAGTCTCAAAGTGTTCTCCATATTCATACATATTTCCATTATGTCATAACCATTTAGCTCTTATTTCATAACCATTTGACCTAAAACCCTACATCAAGTAACCATTTTCATAAATATATGGGTTAGGATCCTTGTTTTCTAAAGTTATTTATTTTATGTATTTTAAGTGAATTTATGATTAGAAACTAGAAAATTAACATAGTTTCATATATCTATATATGTGTTATGAGTTTTGTGACATATGTAGTTCAAAAGGAGACTTCTAAAAGACCCTTATGTGGCACTCTAAGGCCAAATTCGAATTTGGTTGGAGAAGATTATGGGATCAAGAGGATATGTGTCTCACTTCCTTGTTGTATTGAAACTCTAAGAAGATATGTGTCTCATTCCTCAAGTTGTGTTGTAACTCTAGAAAGACATGTGTCTTATCATTTCCTATTTTGATTGTAACTCTAGAGATGGAGAGAGAGATTCATGGACTCCCATTAATGAGATGACTCCTCATATTTTGTATAAATAGGAGAAGCTTTCTCCTATCATAGGTAATGAGGAAGTAATGAAAAAGTAGTAGAGAAGTCTTTTGTAACAAAGCTCAAGATGGAATGGGATGTAGATTTGTGAGTTCTTTTAATAGAGAAATTCAGTTCTTTGATGCTGTTTTGATTACAACTTTAAGGAGCTGAAGGACTTCACCAAATTGGTAGCAGAGGGCCCCTGCTATCCAAGGAGGCTTTTACATGTTTTCTAGATAAGTTGCTTTCAATTCTATTTTGTCATATTTCCTTACTTAGATTGCTTTCTGAAATCATAGCTTTTAACATAATTTTTCATGGCAGCCCGGGCATTTGCATATCTTTTGACTAATGACATGGAATCAATATTGTTCTACTGTTAATTTATTTTTTCTTAGTTTTTGTTTAATTCCGGTATTGCTTTGTTTATTTCAGTCTTGCACATTTGCTTCAGTAGTTAGATTTAAATATATTAAATTGCTCATGTCATTTTCAGTTACCTCCGAAAGCCACAGCTGGACTGATGGTGAGGGATTGTATTATGAAATGTGTAGTTTGATATTAGTTTCCTTTCTACAAATTTAGATATATTAAACTGCTCATAACATCTTCAGTTGCCTCCGAAAGCCACAGCTGGACTGATGGTGAGGGATTGTATTATGAAATGTGGAGTTTGATATTAGTTTCCTTTCTGCAAGTTAGATATATTAAATTGCTCATAACATCTTCAGTTGCCTCCGAAAGCCACAGCTGGACTGATGGTGAGGGATTGAATTATGGATGTGTAGTTTGATATTAGTTTCATTTCTGCAAGTTAGAAATATTAAATTATGCATGACATCTTCAGTTACCTCCGAAAGCCACAGCTGGACTGATGGTGAGGGATTGAATTATGAATGTGTGGTTTGATATTAGTTTACTTTCTGCAAGTTAGATATCAGTTACTCAAGTTGTTTATGGTTGCTTCCGAAAATCATAGCTGGACTAATGATGAGGGATCAGAAGACAAGTTGATGTAATTTGATTTAGATTTACTTTATTGCAACTTTTGGATTTCTTTCAGCATAGTTTCTTTTGTGTTTAGACAGCAGCAAGAATAGTTTGGTTTCATGATCACTAGTTCACTGTTTTGATTTATTAGATTAGCAGCACCTTTTTCATTTCAGTAGCACATTTTCATTTCTTTCAAGTTTTGTCATTGTATGTTTCAAATTCCTTTTTTCAGTTTCAAGTTGGTAAATCATTATAAAGGACATCATTGCCTTGAATATCCATAACCATACTTGTCTTTTAGAATTTCATAAAAATCCAAAAACGACAAAAAATAAGAGATAGGTTATCTTGCACATATAGTGCGCCACACTTCGTCAGCTTACGAATCCCTGGTTGATAATTTATGTTAGCAATTTAGGACACACTAAATTGACCAAACATTTTAGCGCCGTTGCCGGGGAAGTGTAACTAGGTAGCCTTATTTCTTACATCTAAAAAAATTAATAATTCTTGAGTATGCTCTCCTCCTGCACTTTGTGTGATCTGGAGGATCAGAAAAATGATTGTTATGTAAAAAAAAAATTAATAATTCTTGAGTATGCTCTCCTCTTGCACTTTGTGTGATCTGGAGGATCAGAAAAAGAATTGTTATGTGAAAAAAAAAAAGAGACAAAATAAACTTCATCATTTCAATTGATTCAATTAAAAAAAAAAAAAAAATTGAATACATTGTTTTGTTTAATGAAATATATATGTGTATTTTAAAATTTTTGAAATATAACATACATAATTTATTAACAAATCAATTAAAAAAAAATCTCATGGAAATAAGACCCACGCATATGCATGAGGCCATTCTTTGGCTTGGCTTTACACATATATGCAGACCTTCAATCCACACAAAGACCCATGCACTGCAATTTAAAAAAAAAAAAACCTTCTCTTTTTCATATTCATTTTTCCTCAAACAACAGTTATTAGAAATCATTTAAAAAAAAAAATTTGCACACAATGAATGTATATCACATGAAGAAATGGTTGATGAGGAAAAGATTGCAAATTTTTGATGAGAAGAAGATTGCAATTTGCTGATGAAGAGAAGATTACAAATTCAATTGTAGGGACATATAATGGAAGTGTATCATATGAAGAAATTGCTGATGAAGAGAAGATTTCAGACTGTTGATGAAGAGAAGATTGTAGATTCCATTGCAAGTAATTGGAATGAGAAAGATCAATCTGAACTTCTCTGTGAGATACAAGCCATTACACTTCAAAACCTGCAAAATAAAAACAAATCAAACCACAAGTAATTGCCAGAAAACGAAATGCGTCATTGTCAAAAACACCCGATTTTAAAACGTATTTTCTGAGCAAACCAGGACGAATTAGAAAAAAATAAAACATGGGTTTTTTCGGGAACGGGGTGAATTAGGTAATCCTATAAGAACTTTCTGAAATTCGCAGCCATTTGAGAGAAATTCAGGGTTCTTCGGAGCACTAATTTGCAATGTGCGTGAGAGAAAAATGTTTTTTTTATTATGAAAACAGTCACGGTTTTGAGAAATAATCAAGGAACTAATTTCCTTATTTGAGGGAAAATGTGGCAGGATTCATGTGTGGTGGCACATGATGAATGACAAATGGATTATTTGAGGCAAACACATTATCACATGTGCATCAAATGCAAGTTGTATAAATTGAAAATGACTCTGCCTTCATCTCCTTCATAGTTAGGAATTTGACTTTAGAAATTTCAAGATTTTTATTTTTATTTTGCATGAAAGAGGCATTGGCATGACTTTGTTTCAAAAATATTCATAAGGACAATTATTTCATCCATGCTTTATTTCATTTTAAAAAAAAAAAAAAAAAAATTCAAAAAAAAAAAAAAAAAAAAAAAAAAAAAAACCTTCTCTTTTTCATATTCGTTTTTCCTCAAACAACAGTTATTAGAAATCATTTAAAAAAAAAAATTTGCACACAATGAATGTATATCACATGAAGAAACTGTTGATGAGGAAAAGATTGCAAATTTTTGATGAGAAGAAGATTGCAATTTGTTGATGAAGAGAAGATTACAAATTCAATTGTAGGGACATACAATTGAAGTGTATCATTTGAAGAAATTGCTGATGAAGAGAAGATTTCAGACTGTTGATGAAGAGAAGATTGTAGATTCCATTGCAAGTAATTGGAATGAGGAAGATCAATCTGAACTTCTCTGTGAGATACAAGCCATTACACTTCAAAACCTGCAAAATAAAAACAAATCAAACCACAAGTAATTGCCAGAAAACGAAATGCGTCATTGTCAAAAACACCCGATTTTAAAACGACTTTTCTGAGCAAACCAGGACGAATTAGAAAAAAATAAAACATGGGTTTTTTCGGGAACGGGGTGAATTAGGTAATCTTATAAGAACTTTCTGAAATTCGCATCCATTTGGGAGAAATTCAGGGTTCTTCGGGGCACTAATTTGCAGTGTGCGTGAGAGAAAATTGTTTTATTTATTTATTATGAAAACAGTCACGGTTTTGAGAAATAATCAAGGAACTAATTTCCTTATTTGAGGGAAAATGTGGCAGGATTCATGTGTGGTGGCACATGATGAATGACAAATGGATTATTTGAGGCAAACACATTATCACATGTGCATCAAATGCAAGTTGTAGAAATTGAAAATGACTCTGCCTTCATCTCCTTCATAGTTAGGAATTTGACTTTAGAAATTTCAAGCTTTTTATTTTTATTTTGCATGAAAGAGGCATTGGCATGACTTTGTTTCAAAAATATTCATAAGGACAATTATTTCATCCATGCTTTATTTCATTTAAAAATAAAAAATAAAAAATAAAAATAAAAATAAAAAAAAAAATCAAAAAATAAAAAAATCAAAAAAAAAAAAAAAAATCAAAAAAAAAAAAATTGAATCAATGAAATGAATAAGTTATTTGCTCACTTTTCTGAAGGTATTGAGTAATTTTGGACTGATGATGAAAGATGAATGACTAACTTTTTATTCAAGATTTTTAGCAGCTAAAAAACCTCATTGTTCAAATCAGCCTAACTTTCTCATACAAAATCAGATTTTGATGATTTAAGTATCATTGGAAAGGTCTCAACAAGATCTACACAATGAGAAATCCATCATTAGAGTTTGAAATGGTAAATAATGAAATAAATTGCTGAAAAGAAACTACATTCAACTTGAGGCACTAATTCCAAAACATGTATAAATTCTTTTGATTTTTCCTTTGAGAACTTGTTTCATTAATACAAATTCTTAGTTTTGTGTGTAAATGTCATAACTAGAGAGATTGATCACCTCTCTCCCTTTGATAATCTTACATTCCATTGCAGAAGAAGTATTAGTTTTTTTGCAGGTTCCAGGAGGAAGGACAAATGACTACAAGAGAATGGTGTCTCTCTAAGAGACCAATTTGTTTCATAAGAGGATGATCGGCAACAAAGAGGAAATATGTTGATGTAAAATCAGATCCAAACACTTGAAAAACTTTCAGATACTATTGTCTCCATCACATTCATACCTCATAATAAACCATTCACCTCATTTCACTTCATATTTTCCATTTACATTCACATCCACTTTCCATTTCTTTTTGTCCATTCATAACCACAAATAAAAGCAAGAGGCTCATTCACATGCTTATTGCCCATTGCCATTTCTCATTCACATGCTTATTGCCCATTGCCATTTCTCATTCACATGCTTATTGCCCATTTTCCATTTCTACTCTCCATTGCCATCTTCCATTTTCATTTTCCATTTCTTGTCATTTTCATTCCACAAATAAGCCCTGCTTCAATGCAAATTATTGAGTCCATAGTCCTTTGAGTCTAAGTTCTTTGTAAAAACACCTTGAGGCTTGCATGCCTTAATGGCAAGTTCTCATGTTGACAAACAATGGGAATACATTAATGTCTCTTGTTCGTCAGATCTTCTAGGTGACTCGACATCAGCAAAATCATTCGTACCTAGCAAGATGTGTTTGGGCATCTTGACTCTCATTGTCATCAATGGTGAAAGTTCTCGTGTTGACTAGTGGCATCCATTAATGGCCACTAATTCAACAATTTCCTACTATGTTCGACATCAGAACATCTTTCACATAGTAGGAATTGTGCCAATGAGTTTTGAAGACATGAAGACTATTATTTTCAGCATTTTGGAGCAGATTCAGCAAGTTTTAGTAGGAGCAATAAAAAGTCATCTCATCTCTTTATCCATGACTCCTCTTGTTCAGCGACTTGAAGAAGAATATGATCAGAATTTTGCAACCACCACACATACACAACTCATCCACATTTAAGGTAAGTGAAAGTATGTTGTTTTCTAATTTTTAGTCATGTAATTCATTAGAATGCTAAAATTGTAACTTTGGAAAAATTCCTCACTCCCTTTTCCACATTGTCATATCTTTAGTTGGGGGGGAAAGGGACATCATTTCATATCCACATGTCATACACTATCACACATTTTCATTTCCACCCACATATACTTCCCAACCAACTATTGTTGCAACATGATTCAAAAGATTATATGCCTTGCAAATGATCAATTCATTGATGAAGTAGTTGATTCTAAATGTTTTCATGAACTTTGATGCAACAAAGAAAATAAAGCATTGTTACACAAGAACCAATGCTCAAAAAAAAAAAAAAAAAAATGGTTGTCACACAAGAACCAACCATTGAAAAAAAATGTGTTGCAATCAAATGTATTATACTTTGCCAAAAAAAAGAAAATATCAAGAAGCAAAGTTTGGAACGAATCTATATGAGTCAAAGATCAACTCATGGACAAATAAATCATTGCAATAGTTGCATGAGGACATGCAACAACTTCAGTTGGGGGGTATGTTGAGTCTCAAAAATGTTCTCCATATTCATACATATTTCCATTATGTCATAACCATTTAGCTTTTATTTCATAGCCATTTGACCTAAAACCCTACATCAAGTAACCATTTTCATAAATATATGGGTTAGGATCCTTGTTTTCCAAAGTTATTTATTTTATGTATTTAAAGTGAATTTATGATTAGAAACTAGAAAAATTAACATAGTTTCATATATCTATATATGTGTTATGAGTTTTGTGACATGTGTAGGTCAAAAGGAGACTTCTAGAAGACCCTTATGTGGCACTCCAAGGCCAAATTCGAATTTGGTTGGAGAAGATTATGGGATCAAGAGGATATGTGTCTCATTTCCTTGTTGTATTGAAACTCTAAGAGGATATGTGTCTCATTTCTTAGTTGTGTTGAAACTCTAGAAAGACATGTGTCTTATCATTTCTTATTTTGATTGTAACTCTAGAGATGGAGGGAGAGATTCATGGACTCCCATTAATGAGATGACTCCTCATATTTTGTATAAATAGGAGAAGCTTTCTCCTATCATAGGTAATGAAGAAGTAATGAGGAAGTAATGAAAAAGTAGTAGAGAAGTCTTTTGTAACAAAGTTCAAGATGGAATGGGATGTAGATTTGTGAGTTCTTTTTAATAGAGAAATTCAGTTCTTTGATGTTGTTTTGATTACAACTTTAAGGAGCTCAAGGACTTCACCAAATTGGTAGCAGAGGGCCCCTGCTATCCAAGGAGGCTTTTACATGTTTTCTAGATAAGTTGCTTTCAATTCTATTTTGTCATATTTCCTTACTTAGATTGCTTTTTGAAATCATAGCTTTTAGCATAATTTTTCATGGCAGCCCGGGCATTTGCATATCTTTTGACTAATGACATGGAATCAATATTGTTCTGTTGTTAATTTATTTTTTTCTTAGTTTTTGTTTAATTCCAGTATTGCTTTGTTTATTTCAGTCTTGCACATTTGCTTCAGTAGTTAGATTTAGATATATTAAATTTCTCATGTCATTTTCAGTTACTTCCGAAAGCCACAGCTGGACTGATGGTGAGGGATTGTATTATGAAATGTGTAGTTTGATATTAGTTTCCTTTCTGCAAATTTAGATATATTAAACTGCTCATAACATCTTCAGTTGCCTCCGAAAGCCACAGCTGGACTGATGGTGAAGGATTGTATTATGAAATGTGTAGTTTGATATTAGTTTCCTTTCTGCAAGTTAGATATATTAAATTGCTCATAACATCTTCAGTTGCCTCCGAAAGCCACAGCTGGACTGATGGTGAGGGATTGAATTATGGATGTGTAGTTTGATATTAGTTTCCTTTCTGCAAGTTAGAAATATTAAATTGTACATGACATCTTCAGTTACCTCCGAAAGCCACAACTGGACTGATGGTGAGGGATTGAATTATGAATGTGTGGTTTGATATTAGTTTACTTTCTGCAAGTTAGATATCAGTTACTCAAGTTGTTTATGGTTACTTCCGAAAATCATAGCTGGACTAATGATGAGTGATCAGAAGACAAGTTGATGTAATTTGATTTAGATTTACTTTATTGCAACTTTTGGATTTCTTTCAGCATAGTTTCTTTTGTGTTTAGACAGCAGCAAGAATAGTTTGGTTTCATGATCACTAGTTCACTGTTTTGATTTATTAGATTAGCAGCACCTTTTTCATTTCAGTAGCACATTTTCATTTCCTTTCAAGTTTTGTCATTGTATGTTTCAAATTCCTTTTTCAGTTTCAAGTTGATAAATCATTATAAAGGACATCATTGCCTTGAATATTCATAACCATACTTGTCTTTTAGAATTTCCATCTCACATTAGGAAACCAACCAAGATCAATAAAAATCCAAAAACGACAAAAGTAAGAGATAGGTTATCTTGCACATATAGTGCGCCACACTTCGTCAGCTTACGAATCCCGGATTGACAAATTAATGTAGCAATTTAGGACACACTAAATTGACCAAACAAGAGTCTTGTGTTGATTTCTCGAAGTTATGGACTCCATAGCCCAATGGAAGAAGGCACTGCCTACTCTCCTAGAAATCTGTAGTTCTTGGCACCTCCAAGGAGCTACCATCCCCATTGGAGCCAATTTTAGAGTCGGTCTCTTTATCCCTCCGTCAAATATCAAAATATCTTTTGTTTCATTTCATTTTAGGTGTCTCATTCAGTACAGTCAGCTGCATTCCATTAGGAGCATGGATCATCTGACAGAAAGGTATTTTCTTTCATATCCCTCATGTTTTGTACCTGTTGGCTTAGGTATGTTCATCAAAGTCCATCAAAATCATTTCCAGTCATTGACAGTCAATGTTTGGTCTTTTGGTGGGAAAAGAGTCTTTTTAGGGTTTTCAGTCTCATTAGGTTTAGGGTTTCATTAATTTAGTCTTCAAAGTGTCCAATAATGCCAGCAGGCACATGAGGGAGGTTAAAAATAAGTTTTCATTTCAAAAATTTCATCGTCATAATGTTAGATCATGATTTTTCTTCAAAACTCTGTTTTGAAGAAAAATCGTCAATTTTGTCTTTTGTAATAAATGCCATGTAATTTTCAAAGTTTTTCAGTTGTGAAGTTCTTCAGGCACAGCCCTAGTCGCCTTTGCCAAATCCAACACCAGCTATCCCTGCAAAAAATACACAAAAGTTTCGTCATTCAGCTCAAAAAATCAAAGGAAACAAGTAAAACAAAGTTTATATTAAAAAGTGCAAAGTGCCAAATTTCAAACATTAGCAAGGGGGTTATTTCAAAACAAAAGTCAAAGTCCTTTGTGTATATAAGATATTTTCATATTCAAATAGTTCATTTGCACCAAGAGACATCAAAGAAGCTGAGTCAAGTGTGGAAGAGCGAAAACAGTACCGACTGTGGGAGAAATTCAGGGTTGCGGCACACAGGTTGGAGGTCGTGGCACACATAGTCGTCGCGGCGCATAGAGCCGCCCCTTCCTTTGCAAATTATAACGGGCGCGGCACACTGGGTTATGTGCATGGCGCATTGGCTCGAAACCAAATTTTGTTGCCATCTCTCTCTCCAATGGAAAATGAATACGCCTCTTATGATTCAATTAAGTTTGTGAGACCTTGCAATTGCTATTAAACGGTGTTTGGTGTCGTTTGAAGGGAAGAATATAAGAGTTTGAAGGTTGAAAACATAAACCCTATTTTCTTGTTAAAACTGCTCCTTAGGGTTGTGATTTGGGGTTTTAAAAGTGATTTGGTGCCAAACCCTTTTATTTCTCACCTTGTTTTTCCCTCTCACTGCTATTACATCACTACAGTTCATCTCTTATCCCTTTTCATTCTCAAAGTGACTCACTCCTAAGCCCCATTTTCCAATCCCTAAATCAATCATTTCCCATCATTTTTTCCTTCTCCATATCATTTGCGAAAATTCCTAAATCTCAAATTCCCAAACAGTCAAGTCACTGTCCTCATACTTCAAATTTCACTTGAATGAACCACATTTTTCCCACTGTACTATTTCCCACAGTCCCTCATTTGACTTTGACATATTTGGCATTAAAACGAAAGGCACCAAATTTTCATTCTCATTTTCAACAAGCCGAACATACACCTTGCAACATTATGGAGATAGACACTGATTCATCATATGAACAAGACAGTGATTCTACCACTGAGCTACATGCATCGAGAAGGCCTCATAAAGGTGGAAAACATGTGAGAGAAGAGCCCACCTCATTGACTCAATTGCAAGCATGTCCACTTGCCATGGCATGTTTTCGAGAGCAGTCATGTTATCAGTACTGTGAGATGATTGCTCGGATTCAGCATCATCAGGAGTTGGCTCGGTTGTTTTTTTTACATCTGCATGATGGTCAGGTAACTCTTGCTAGTGTAAATTTCACCTTGACACCGGAAACCATTTCTCAGGCAACAGGAATACCGAATGTAGGTGAAGAGTGGAAAAAAACACAACAGGTGGACAGAGTGCATTATGAACCATACATCAAGCCTAGTTATGTGAGACAACTCAGCAGGGTATTCTCATTCCGGTTCTTGAAGGAATCCTATGTGCCTTTGATGAGACTCATTATCAGATACTTCAATTGTGAGGGCCAGTTCTCATGCCTCTATGCCTACCACATCAGGTTATTGATGCATTTCACGAGAGTGAGGATGATGAAAATTCCGTATTTCATGTGCCGAAACATCGAGAGAATGACCACTCTTGTGCAGAAGAAGACTCCCGAGTAGCAGTACAACAATATTTATCACTATGCACTCATCAACATCATTGTTGTACATCAGCTTAGATTGCAGGGCATTGCATGGGAAGATTTCATTTCCCGTGACTTCTTCACAGCCCCTCAGCCTCCTCCGGAGATTTTTCATGATGCATGTGAACCTTCACATCAGCCTGAAGGTCACGAGACAGAGCCTATCAGTGTGCGAGTATATGTCACTTATCAGAGAGGCACGAGAGTATTATTTGCAGCAGCCCGACGAGTACTATCTCCACCCGGGGTGGAAGGGGTCTATTTTTCTTCATCAGCAGCACAGGTACAAGCACAGGACAGAGGTAAGAGGCCTATGTAGGATGAGGGCCATTCAGGAGGCCAGGATACTGATTTCATATTAATTGATGAGGATTTGGGCTCTCCAAGCTCAAAATTGAGAGAGATCATTCAGGAGCAGAAGGCCGAGATCGACACATTGACCGACAAGTTGTAGAGAGCTCAATGGATCATAAAATATCTAGAGAAACGGAACAAATAGTTGGAGGATCAGCAGACGATCATGGATTTTCAAAACATTCGTGAGAACTAGCAAGCTGCCCAGAGAAGCCCAACCGAGATGACACCTATTGAGCGGGAGATCGAGGCTGATAGAGAGACTTGGCTTGAGAGGGTCAACATTCATCTTGAGAAGCTGTTGGAGAAGGAAAAAAAGGAGAGGAACATGCTCAGACACATGAAGAACCACTATTGGGTGCGCAATCACGTTTGCAAAGCGAGGATTAAAATCCTGAAGGCAAGGCTAAGGAGGGCACTGAAGTGTCGCAAAAGGCATGATAGGCTCCAAATTTTGGCCAAAGCTTCTTTGGCTGAGCACAGCACTTGATGAGGGACCTTCAGCCCAAATTTCAAGAAATTTGGGAAAAATTTTGTCAATTTTGAATTTTTGGGTCACAAAACAGATTTTCCTGCCCAACGCGTAGCGCCACTTGGCGCGCGCTTATAATTGGCAGCTCTTCAGGGGGAAAAATTTTCATTTCTAGATTTTTTAACAAAATTTATGCATTCTTATGCATTACCTAAGGATTTAATCCAGTTCTGGGTTGCCTAAAGGGTCAAAAACACCCTAAAAATGGCCTTTCTGCCACTTTTTTCACACACGGGAAGCAGTGTTTGGAGATTGAACTTTTGGAGGGGAAAATGGCAACCAAATCTAGAAATTCCACTTGGGTGGGAAAGTAGACAGGAAGGGATTTCCAACGAGCTATGATGCTCTCAATTTTTACTTCGGGAAGGGCCTCAGAATCAGCTCCAAACTTGTGCTACGCATGGAGATTCCAGGCGCGGCGCATAGAGGAGTTTGGCCTATTTTTCACTCAGCAGCTCATAATTTCGCCTAGTTTTGGCCAGTTTCACTTTTTCATGTAATTCTTGATGTACCTTGATGTAATTTCATGGCCATGATGTAATTTTGGCACATTTTTACTCATTCTAGAAGATTCATTCACCAAAAAATGAAATGTAAGTGAATGGATAAGTTTCCTAGCATATAGAGGCAAGTTGTTTCATTGCCTATTTTTCAATTCCTAGTTTAGATATGGTTGAAAAAGCTCCTAGAATGATGAGCTCAACCCCTAGATGCATGGGGAGGATTTATGCTTGTCTATATGATGTATTTTCTCAGTCATTTTCAGGGTTGGACACTTGGGATTGCTTGGCACTTCATTGTACATTTCATCTCTGCACTTTTGGCAAAGGAATAGACCAGGGTTTGCAGCACTCTTTCGGATCCATGTGGCTCTGTGTTTTGATGGTGTTTTTCTCTACGTAATTTTAAGTTCACTGATGTTTATGTGTATCATTTTCCCTTCTCTTTTATTCTTAAATTAAAAAAATCAGTGTTAAAGGAGGAATTCATTAGCTTGCTTTGCTCTGCCTTCAGTTTGTTTAATTTTCCATGTTTTCATCTGTTTGAGGAGGACTCTTGAGACCCTCTTTCCCTCTTTAGCTCCTCACTGGACTGATCCATCCATTCATTCAATCTAAAGCATCAAAACAATTTCCTTCCTTGCCCCAATCAGAACTCTGCAAAAACTAGGCCTAATCCCCGCACCCAAAACTGCCTTTCCCTTTGATCCAGCAAAAAACCCCCAAAAACACAATCAAACTCCTTCACTTATATACCTAGCCTAAAATTAGCTTTTATTTCAAGTCATCTCAAGCCCTATTGATTATTTTGTTGAGATTGACCCGGAGAGAGCCCTCTCCTGTTCTGGTAGGGCTAGCTACCAGACTGAGCGTGGTTTGATGTTATCCCGAACTCTACCTTTTTTAGCCTGAGGTAGATTTAGGCAATAACAGAAGGGGCCAGATCAGGGGATCCAAGTTTTTTCCAAACCGAAGCAGACATTACATAGGTAGATGCCCCCTCATCAATAATACACCGAGCAACATTGGCATTTCAATTTTGACTGGGATTTGGAAAGAAACCGAAGGAGGAATAGGGGGATGGTCTGACTGACGGGCGTTGAAAAAAATCAATTGGTCATCAGCAGGATCTACAGTGCCCACAGCAGATAGTAGAGCCATCTTTTGAGAAGGACACGACTGGAGGAGTTCCAGTGTTGAAATGACAGTAGTAGATTGAGCCAGATCATTTACTATGCTGTATGAATGGGCAGCCCGACCAGAGGTAGCATTTCAGCGTAATGGTCCCTTAGGAGGCTTGGGATGAACCTCGGCTTTGGGCGGAGGGAGTTGCAAGGGACCATTGGGTGTTGATAGAGGCTCTGTAGGACCTGACGATGGAGACTCGGAGACAAATGGAACGAGAGGTGTGGAATACTGACGGGACCAAGTTTGAAGGTTGAGGTCGACGGTGAGAGGGGGGTCAGAGGCCATCATGAGAATTTGGTAATCAGAGGAACCAGAAGGGGAAGGTTGAGTGGTTATTGGGGTATGAGGGGGTTGAGTGGCCACAAAGCCTTGTTGAGGGAAAGGATCGGTAAACACAGTAGGTTGAGAAGTAGATGGGGTGGGAGGGACAGTAGGGAGAGGAGTGTTGTCCCCGCAGAGTGGCCTAAGAATCCCACATTTGCCACATTTTTGGTAATTAGGGACAATCGTGAGTGTAATGACCATAAACATCGCAACACGAACAGGGCTTATTGGTGCGAAGGGGCCTGTTCGGCTTGGGATGAGAACCTTGTGGCTGGTTATCAGTGTGAGGATCAATACTCGAAGGATGGGGTCCATGATTACCAGGGGCAGATTGATTGCCTTTCCTCTTTCTTTGAGAAGGAAGAGAATTGGTCGCGTCCTGCTGCGCAAATATGTGCCCTGGAGGGGGTAGTAAGTGCTGCGGCAGGGGTGGAGAAGGCAAGGGGGTGAGATTTCCAAATGCTGGAGGAGCTGGGACACCAGGCTGTGGGTAAGGATAAGGGTTAGGATGGGCAACATTGAGGTAAGCAGGAGTGTGGGCAAAAGGAGGAGGCATGCCGTATCCTGGGTACATGCTACCTGGAGGGGGGAATGTGCTGGAGGGGCTGGCCCCTCCTGGAGGGAAACCGTAGCCCAAAGGATGTTGAGCAGAGGTATGTGAGAGGGATCCAATGATACCGTCGGCAGAGTGAGATGCCCCTGAGGCATTAGAGCCACCGGGCTTGTGGAGGTCAGGAAGGATGGTATAAACATAGCCAGATTGGGCGTAGATGAGGTCATATTTCAAGGCTATTTGGAGGGCGGCTTATTTTGTTTGGGGAAAATGGGATGTGATATCTTTGCCAGTGGGAGGTAAGAGAGATTGAAGGAACCAGTCCATGTAAACTTTATCTTAAAAAGGGGGGGGCGCGGCACAAGCTCTGTCTTCGCCGCCATTCCTGGACATGAGCAGAAAGGTGGTTTGAAGACGATTGATGGAAAGAATTTAAGAGTTCAGTACCAGTGTCGTATCGGAGGGGGAGCTGGAAATAAGGTAGAAAGGCATGGGCAATGGTCGCAAAGGTGGTATGGTAAGAGGTGGCTTGGTCAACATACCATTTAAAAGCTTCGTCGGTAAGCATGTGTTGGAACAATCGAAGATAGATGGAGTCATCGGTGATGGAATTGGAGGAACACCACATGTGGAAAGATCGGATATGGTTGGAGGGATCTTCGCTAGCAAGGCCTTCGAACTTGGGAATGTCAGAGGGGAGCTTGGTTGGCATAGCAGGCCAACTAACATCGTGGCGAATAGGGTCATTAATGAGCTGATTGAAATTGGGGAGACTGAGGCTAGCCATATAAGGGAGTAATGGGGCAGTCGAGGTAGGTCCCGTAGGGGTTCCACTGGACATGGACCCAGCAGTATAACTAGGTTTAGGGCTAGGTCCAGAACTAGACATGGTGAAGGTAATAGGGAGGGAACCAAGAGGAGGGGGAGAACCCGAACAATCATAGGAAGAGTCGGAGTGCGGACTTAGGGGAGGACTTACTCGATGATGATGGGAAGGAGGAAGTCGACCGATCAGAAACTGAGGGTGAAAGCCAAGAAGTCTCTGGGAGAAGCGCCTTGGGGGCACAATGATGACGGGAAGAAGAAAAACTGACAAGGGCAGGGAGGGACAAAATCAAGTGAGGTCAAGGGCGGAGAGGTGCAGTGAAAATTGATTTTAAAGTCTTTTCCAGGCGGTGTTAACCAGGCTCTTCTTCACTTAGGGTCATTGTGTGGTGTGTGTTAATTTTAATTGTTCAAACCCAGACGTTTTGAGAGTAAAAGAAAAAGTGTCGTGTGTAACTGAAAATAAATCTGAAGTAAATAAAACTAAAAGAACAGAAAATTAACAACTACTAATGCATCAATCTAACCCAAGAAGGCGGGTCTCTCAAAACTGGTCTATAAGAGGGAAAATATTAGGCAAGGCATGCAAAAAGAGGCCAATAGATCTAAGGTCAGGAGGGACAGGGATCTAAAGGAGAAATCTGCTGAAAAGAGGTGCAGAGTACAACAAAGAGGAAGAGGCAAGGTTGCTGCTAAAAAAGGGGAAGATCAGCTAAATCTAGAAGGATCAATGAGGCAGCCCTAGAAATGGACCCAAACAAAACTAGATGAGTTGATTTGAAAGGGGGAAGAGCTGATCGAAAGAGATCTGAAACTAAGGTATCAGATCTGAAAGCAATAAGGCTGAAACTCTGGAAATTCAGACTTCTGAAACAACAAAAACTCTCCCACAGAAAGTGGAGGGTACTAGAGCCCTAAGGGGCAATATTACCACTTATTTGAGTGAAACAGATCAGAAACAGGTCTAAACGGTCGGAGACAGAGGTTGGAAAACCTTGACAAAAGCTTCAGACGAACCCAGAAAAAGTTCTGGAAAATTGCAGAAAAAAGTGCAGGTCGCAGGTTCTGACTTGTGTGCTGTCCAGGACACAGATTTAGGGTAGAAAAGTGCGACCTCAAGGCCAGGTCGCACTTTTTGGGCCGATAAGTGTGACCTGTAGATACGGTTCTCTCAGCGGCAGATTTCAGAAAATTTTGTCATCTCAGCTGCGACTGATGTCTGTCACCTGCGCAATAAGGCCAGAAACACACAGAAGTTAAAAATTTGACTGTTTGAGGGTTTTAGAGGTGGAAAGCACCATAAAAATAGGAAAAACAGAAAATAGAAGAGAAACCCTAGGGTCTGAAATAGCTAGATATGCAGGGATATATAAAATGACAGCGGTTGCAAAAGAAAACCCGTGTGGAGTCGCCAATTGTTAGTATTAATCTTTCGTCATAAAATATCACTTTAGCTACACATAAAAAATAGCCCTAACATCGATTATGGCTGCAAAATATCTTTAAGTCTGCTGCACAAATTCAGATCTAAGCATAAAATACATTAAGCAGATAAAATATAATATGGCTCCATGCATCCAATAGACAAGACAAGAACAAAGTGTTTAAAAGAATTATTTGTATTATATTAAATAATGAGGCACCTGAGAGGAAAACAAGAAAGGTGTTTTCCGGTTCTCCTAAATGGGATGGGTTCTTGAAAGTCCTCAGTGTTTCAGATCTAAAATTCCTCTCTCTTATTGTGGTAGAAAACCCTGACAAACATAGAACTCAATGGGAGCTCATAAAGCAAAAATGGAAAATGGTGACCAAGAGTAGATCTAGTGTGATCTAATGCAATGAAGGTGACTAATGAATGGGGAAAACCCTCCTATTTATAACAAAATATTAGGGTTATCTAGAACTTGTTTCATGAATAAAATATTATTAATCAAATTCTAGAACCACCCTTTAGGAATATTTTATTATATTTGTTGGAGGGAAAAGGTCTTTTGACGTGGGTCAATTCCTTTATTTATAAACAATAAATAAATAAATGATTTATTTATTATTTTAGGGAGATGATGGGGATATAATTAAATAAATAATGATTTATTTAATTGTTTAAAAAATGATTTAGTCAAATTTAACTAGGAATGTTATTAAATAATGATTTAAATAACTTGTTCCTAGGAAATAATTAAATAAATAATGATTTATTTAATTAATTTCCTTGTTTTGGGTTAAATATGACCAGGAAATATGGACCAATGTTATTTGACATGGTGAAAGCAATTTTACTTAGGGTAAAATTGGTCTTACATGGTGTACTTGGGTTCATCTAATGACAATGAGTTAGATGACCAAAAAAATGGTGTAACATCCTTGATATATTATGATGCTCAAATTGGTAATACAGTGAGAAAAAGGCCTAACATACCAAACCAGCTATGAAAATGAATTCAGAACATAGAAAGAAGCTAATAATGACGCTGATTTCACCTAAAGCAGTGAAGTGTAGTCCAATGCAGCTCCATTTCCCTCAAGGCCTTGATGGCTCCCCAAGATTATCTAAAGTATAAATGGTTAAAAAAACACCTCTGATGGCTCTTAATCCTCTTCTAATGGCTCTAGAATGTTGATAATACCCGAAATCAAAAAAAAATTCACTCCAAAAGGTTCAGTAATGTGAAAGTTATGACCAACTGAAGTTTTGTCCAATTTGGCCTAAGGAAACTCCACTAAACTTGGGAGAACTCGAGATAAGCCCGCTAATTTTGGTAAAGTCCGCCTAGAATGGTGCACTCTGCCTAAAATGTCAGAATTGTTAGCATTGAAGTTAAATGTTAGTGGTAGTGGTCACATGGACCAACTCCACCGCCGACGGAACCGTTTGGAGCCAACGATTATAAAACTGTGGCATTTAAATGTCACGTAACCTTCGCCACGATAAACATGTGAACGCAACTGTATGCATAACTACCGGGGTTTTCATTATCCACTTGGCTATGGCCTAAGATTCCGCCGGAAGGTCATATTATAAGGGGGCTAGCCCCCTTTACTGCCGCCCACACCTTATACAAAATTCAAATATGCATTGTGACTTGATAGGTTAAGAACTAAATTGTGGGTGGGCCGGTCGGGCCTGTGGGCTGGTGGCCACCCGACCCAGGGTCGAATCCTACCAACACCAATAAATTTTTCCACTATAAACTCTTCCCTTCTGTGGCCACGTGACAGCCTCCGGGCCTGCCACGTGGCAGTTGTTGATTGGCCCAAAACCAATTGTTATAAAAATCCTTCAATGCACGAATGACAAATTTCGAACCATGATTGGTTGTTGAATGAATATTCCATGGAATGTTTTGTGGAATATTCTGTGGAATATTCTTTTTTTATATATTTTTTAATCAAATTCAACCCTGGTCAAACTAGTCTTTTGCATGAAATTGTGAATTTTCAAACTTGAATAACTTTCACATACAGTGTCGGATATGAGTGCCATTCACGGCATCAGGATTATATCGATGAGGCTTATCCATTCATTCTGGTTTTAACCAATTCTGAGCAGTTCCAATTTTGAGCATTTTCTTCACATAGGACATGATCACCTGATCACACCTCCCAAATGGGAAGCTTTTGGACCCAAAAAAGCTCTCTGATTACAGAAAATGAAGATGAGGAGACTGATTCTCCACTCTTCCAGCTTTGAACCACTGAAATCTTCCTGACTTCATCAAATTGAGCTTCTCATAAAAAGATAAACTGTTCCTTGAATTCACTGACCGACCGTTGCTAAAATTGACTGAGTCACGATGCAAATTTTTGACATTTGTTGAACAACAACTATATTTTGTAGAATACATATTGTTTCTACAATGGTCAAACTTCAAAGAAGACTGAAAATAAGATTCACCTTGCCAACTGTTCACATGGCGAATTTTTGTTGAATGAGCAATGTACTTGTGCCGAATCCCGACCAAGTTTTCTCGCCATACCAATCTATCATTCTGAAACCAGCAATGACCCTTGCTGAACTGTGTGCCCTCTTTGCTTGCATGCCTTTCCATCTCATGGACTCTTGCACCACTTTGCACCAACACTTCGTTCTCTGCAGTGATCAACACCAAAGGTACCTTGTGCAACATATTGTTATTTTCTTTCAAAGACGAACTGTTATTAGACTGAAACATATCATCATTTATATCAGAAATATGATGAAAAGGAAAATGTGCAAAATCTTGTTGTTTAACCATCAAAAAAGTCAGATTTTGACTTGCATTAACTAGCCTTTTCAATTGCCCTGCATGGACTAAAGAAGATTCTAGCTTCTTCTTATGTGCTCTCACAATATACTCTTTTCCATCCTTGAACAAGTGATACTTATTCTCATGGCGATGGAAGATTGCCTTTCTGTCATATAAATATGGACTACCCAACACAACACTTGTAATTTCAAGAGGTACTACATCCAATTCAACCCAATCAACATAATGAGCTGTTATGGCGAAGCGCAACATGCACTTTCTTGAGACTTGTAATTTTACATCCTTGCATATCCACCCAAGTGGATAAGGCTTTGGATGTGGAATTGTCTCAAGTTTCAGCTGTTTGACCAAGTATTATGAGATGAGATTAGCTTGAGCCCCACTATCAAAAAGTGTGTCTATCTTTCTGTGGTTTGAGATTATCCTCACATGAAATAGCTCTATCCTCCTCTTTTCATTTTGAGTTTCTTTGTGACAGTTTAATGTGTTGGAACTGGGATTTTTTTCTTGTACAACCTCTTTCCCCTTTATGTTCTTTAATACCATGGTGATACTTTTTGTCTCATCACCTGATTCAGACCCTAAGTCTTGTTCAACAGTTGCTACAGTTTTTCCCTTTTCTTTGGTTTTATCTTTGTTTTTATATTTCTCTCTTTTCAACTCCGGATGAAGCTTCCAACAGTGGTCTTCATTGTGGCTTGTTTTTGAACAGTTTTTGCAAAAGAATTTCCCTTTTTCCTTTCTATAGTTTTCAATACTTTTTCTTCCTTTTCCTTTAAAATCACTACCCTCATTCACATCAAAAGTGTTTTTCCCTCTAGCCTCTAAATGCGTAGCTTGTACACAAACTTCATCTAGACTAGTAGGATTGAACATAAGGATAGTATGTATAAGGTAATTATTTAAACCACCTATATATTTCAGCAAAGTATCTTGACTTTGTAAGTCTACTCCTAACAAAAGTGCTCTTCTCTTAAACTCTTGAGTGTATTCTTGAACACTTTTTCCTTTAAGTTGTCTAAAACTTTTCCAATTCATTATAGCCTTTTGTAAATGAGGAAGAGGATAAAATTGCTTCTTAATTACGGAAATAAATTCAGCCCATGATAAATTAAGCTTACCATGTTTTCAAATTTCATCCTTGCTATTGGCTTCCCACCATACCAATGCTATTCCTTCCATCCTTAATGAGGCTAACTTGATCTTGGTGTCGTCACCATGTAAGTTCTGAATCCTTAAATAGACTTCCAACTGCCTTATCTAGTTGTCAAGTTTCTCTGCATTGACTTCACCATTAAACATGGGAAATTCAAATTTGACATCAAGCTTTAAAAAAGGATTTTTACCGGTGATTTTAGACTTATGAGAGTGATTTACCAAAGTTGAGGAAGACGATGTAGAGGAAGAGGATGAAGATGGAGATGGTGGATCACCATTTCCTCCATGTACTTTCTTTGAGTGATCATTACCCTTCTTTCCTCCTAAGGAACCCTCTCCTTCTTTCTAGTTTTTAGACCCTTCTCCGGCAATCCTCATTTTGTTCTTGGTATAGGATCCTTACCATTTCAGTCATATCCAAGAAAGCTTTCTGGAATACCCATTCTTCTTCCTTGGGATCCATCTCTTCAAGATCTTCTCCTTCTCTTGAAGACATGCTTGAAGCTACTTCTGGGGCTCTTGGAGGTGGCTCTCTAACCCTTCTTGGTTGTGGATTAGTTTGTGTACTAACCAAGTTTCCTTCACCTCTCTTGAGTTTTAGCCTAGTAAGCATGAAAACTTGCAAACAAATAACTTAATCTTTGCACAAAATAATTGCTGAGTAAAAACTCTAGCTTCTAAGGCTCTAATCCTGACCTCTGATACCAACTAATCTGAAAATGAAAGTATTTTTTTTGCTGTTCAAAGTATTCATTTCCATTAAATTAAGTGTGCAAAGTGTTTGGATAGTCTTGCAATTGAAACAAAGTGTTTTTGATAACTTTTTTTTAATTTTGGTGTGAGGGAGTGTTGTTTTAATTGACTGTTTAAAAAATTTAATATGAATAACACAGCAAAATAACTTCACCATAAACACACAACAACATGATGAGGCAGTTCACCCCTCCTGGGCTACATCTGTCGGGTCCAAGGTTCCCAATGGGCATGTCCTTGAAATATTATGATGCTCAAATTGGTAATACAGTGAGAAAAATGCCTAAACAGACCAAACCAGTTGTGAAAATGAATTCAAAACACAGAAAGAAGCTAAGAATGACTCTGATTTCACCTAAAACAGTGAAGTGTAGTCCAATGTAGCTCCATTTCCCTCAAGGCCCTGATGGCTCCCCAAGCTTCTCTGAAGTAAAAATGGTTGAAAGACACCTCTGATAGCTCTGAAACCTATTCTAATGGCTCCAGAATGCTGAGAATACCTGAAATAAAAAAAAAATTTGCTCCAAAAGGTTCAGTAATGTGAAAGTTATGACCAACTGAAGTTTTGTCCAATTTGGCTAAGGAAACTCCACTAAACTTGGAAGATCTGGAGATAAGCCTGCCAATTTTGGCAAAGTCCACCCAGAATGGTGTGCTCCACCTAAACGTAGAAAACGTTAGCATTGAACTTAAATGTTAGTGGTAGTGGTCACATGGACCAACTCCACCGCTGGCGGAACTGTTTGGAGCCAACGATTATAAAACCGTGGCATTTAAATGTCACGTAGCCTCTGCCATGATAAAAATGTGAACAAAACTGTATACATAACCATCGGGGTTTGTGTTATCCATCGGGATATGGCTTGAGGTTCCGCCTGAAGGTCATATTATAAGGGGGCTGGCCCCCTTTACCGCCGCCCACACCTTATACAAAATTCAAATATACATTGTGACTTGATAGGTTAAGAACTAACTTGTGGGTGGGCCGGTCGGGCCTGTGGGCTAGCGGCCAACCAACCCGAGGTCGAATCCTACCAACACCAATAAATTTTTCCATTATAAACTCTTCCGTCCTGTGGCCACGTGGCAGCCTTCGGGCCTGCCACGTGGCAGTTGTTAATTGGTACAAAACCAATAGTTATAAAAATCCTCCAATGCGCGAATGAAAAAATTCGAGCCATGATTGGTTGTTGAAGGAATATTCCATGGAATATTCTATGGAATATTCCCAAAATATTCTGTGGAATATTCTTTTTTAAATATTTTTTTAATCAAAGTCAACCCTGGTCAAACTAGTCTTTTGCATGAAATTGTGAATTTTCAAACTTGAATAACTTTCACATATAGTGTCAGATTTGAGTGCCATTCATGGCATCATGATCGTATCAACGAGGCCTATCTAGTCGTTTTGGTTTCAACCAATTCTGAGTAGTTCAAATTTTTAGCATTTTCTTCACATAGGACATGATCACCTAATCACACCTCCCAAATGGGAATCTTTTGGACCCACAAAATCTCTCTGGTTACAGAAAATGAAGATGAGGAGACTGATTCTCCACTCTTCCAACTTTGAACCACTGAAATCTTCCCGACTTCATCAAATTGAGCTTCTCATAAAATGATAAATTGTTCCTTGAATTCACTGACCGACCGTTTCTAAAATTGACTGAGTCATGATGCAAATTTTTGACATTCGCTGAACAACAACTATATTTTGCAGAATACATACTATTTCTAAAATGTTCAAACTTCAAAGAAGACTGAAAATATGATTCACCTTGCCAACTGTTCACATGGCAAATTTTTGTTGAATGAGCCATGTACTTGTGTCGAATCCCGACCAAGTTTTCTTGCCATACCAATCTGTCATTCTGAAACCAACAACGACCCTTGCTGAACTGTGTGCTCTCTTTTCTTGCATTCCTTTCCATCTCATGGACTCTTGCACCGCTTTACACCGACACTTCGTTCTCTGCATCGATCAACACCAAAGGTACCTTATGCAACATATTGTTATCTTCTTTCAAAGAAGAACTATTATCAGACTGAAAAATATCATCATTTATATCAGCAATATCATGAAAAGGAAAGTGTAAAAAATCTTGTTGTTTAACCATCAATAAAGTAATATTTTGAATTGCATTAACTAGGCTTTTCAATTGCCCCGCATGGACTAAAGAAGATTCTAGCTTCTTCTTATGTGCTCTCACAATATACTCTTTTCCATCCTTGAACAAGTGATACTTATTCTCATGGTGATGGAAGATTGCCTTTCTGTCATATAAACATGGACTACCCAACAGAACACCTGTAATGTCAAGCGGTACTACATCCAGTTCAACCCAATCAACATAATGAACTGTTATGGCGAAGTGGAACATGCACTTTCTTGAGACCTGTAATTTTGCATCCTTGCATATCCACCCAAGTGGATAAGGCTTTGGATGTGGAATTGTCTCAAGTTTCAGCTGTTTGACCAAGTCTTCTGAGATGAGACTAGCTTGAGACCCACTATCAAAAAGTGTGTCTATCTTTCTGTGGTTTGAGATTATCCTCACATGAAATAGCTTTATCCTCCTATTTTCATTTTGAGTTTCTTTGTGATAGTTTAATGTGCTAGAACTGGGATTTCTTTCTTATACAACCTCTTTCCCCTTTATTTTCTTTAATACCATGGCGATACTTTTTGTCTCATCACCTGATTCAGAGCCTAAGTCTTGTTAACAATTGCTACAGTTTTTCCCTTTTCTTTATTTTTTTCTTTGTTTTTATATTTCTCTCATTTCAGCTCTGGATGAAGCTTCCAACTGTGGTCTTCATCGTGGCTTGTTTTTGAACAATTTTTGCAAAATAATTTCCCTTTTTCCTTTCTAGAGTTTGCAATCCTTTTTCTTCCTTTTCCTTTAAAATCACTACCCTCATTCACATCAAAAGTGTTTTTCCCTCTAGCCTCTAAATGCGTAGCTTGTACACAAACTTCATCTAGACTAGTAGGATTGAACATAAGGATAGTATGTATAAGGTAATTATTTAAACCACCTATATATTTCAGCAAAGTATCTTGACTTTGTAAGTCTACTCCTAACAACAGTGCTCTTCTCCTAAACTCTTCAGTGTATTCTTGAACACTTTATCCTTTAAGTTGTCTTAAATTTTTCCAATTCATTATAGCCTTCTGTAAATGAGCAAGAGGATAAAATCGCTTCTTAATTGCGGAAATAAATTCAGCCCATGATAAAGTAAGCTTACCATGTTTTCGAATTTCATCCTTGCTCTTGGCTTCCCACCATACTAATGCTGCTTCTTCCATCCTTAATGAGGCTAACTAAATCTTGGTGTTGTCATCATGTAAGTTCTGAATCCTTAAATAAACTTCCAACTGTCTTATCCAGTTGTCAAGTTTCTCTGCATTGACTTCACCATTAAACATGGGCAATTCAAATTTGACATCAAGCTTTAAAAAAGGATTTTTACCAGTGGTTTTAGACTTATGAAACTGATTTACCGAAGTTGAGGAAGATGATGTAGAGGAAGAGGATGAAGATGGAGATGGTGGATCACCATTTCCTCCATGTCCTTTCTTTGACTGATCATTACTCTTCTTTCCTCCTGAGGAACCCTCTCCTTATTTTTGGTTTTTAGACCCTTCTCTAGCAATCCTATCATTTCTTTCTTGGTATAGGATCCTTACCATTTCAGTCATATCCAAGAAAGCTTTCTGGAATACCCGTTCTTCTTCCTTGGGATCCATCTCTTCAGGAGCTTCTCCTTCTCTTGAAGACATGCTTGAAGCTGCTTCTAGGGCTCTTGGAGGTGGTTCTCTGACCCTTCTTGTTTGTGGATTATTTTGTGCACTAACCAAGTTTCCTTCACCTCTCTTGAGTTTTAGCCTAGTAAGCATGAAAACTTGCAAACCAATAGCTTAATATTTGCAAAAAAAAAATGATGAGTAAAAACTCTAGCTTCTAAGGCTCTAATCATGACCTCTGATACCAACTGATCTGAAAATGAAAGTATTTGTTTTGCTATTCAAAGTATTCATTTCCATTAAATTAAGTGTGCAAAGTGTTTGGATAGTCTTGCAAGTGAAACAAAGTGTTTTTGATAACTGTTTTTGAATTTTGGTGTCAGGGAGTGTTGTTTTAATTTACTGTTTAATTGTTTTAATTTACTGTTTAACAAATTTAATCTGAATAACACAACAGAATAACTTCACCATAAACACACAGCAACATGATGAGGCAGTTCATCCCTCCTGGGCTACATTTTCCGGGTCCAAGGCTCCCAATGGGCATGTCCTTGATATATTATGATGCTCAAATTGGTATATAGTGAGAAAAAGGCCTAAAAATACCAAACCAGTTGTGAAAATGAATTCAGAACACAGAAAGAAGCTAAGAATGACTCTGATTTCACCTAAAACAGTGAAGTGTAGTTCAATGTAGCTCCATTTCCCTCAAGGCCCTGATGGCTCCCCAAGCGTATCTGAAGTAAAATGGCTGAAAGACACCTCTGATGGCTCTAAAACTTGTTCCAATGGGTCCATAATGTTGATAATACCCGAAATAAAAAATAATTTCGCTCCAAAAGGTTCAGTAATGTGAAAGTTATGACCAATTGAAGTTTTGTCCAATTTGGCCTAAGGAAACTCCACTAAACTTGGGAGAACTGGAGATAAGCCCGCTAATTTTGGCAAAGTCCGCCCAGAATGGTGCACTCTACCTAAAAATTTGGAACTGTTAGCATTGAAGTTAAATGTTAGTGGTAGTGGTCACATGGACCAAGTCCATCGTCGGCAGAACCGTTTGGAGCCAAAAGTTATAAAACTGTGGCATTTAAATGTCACGTAACCTCTGCCGCGATAAACATGTGAACGCAATTGTATACATAACCGTCGGGGTTTGCATTATCCACCTAGCTATGGCCTGATGTTCCACCAAAAGGTCATATTATAAGGGGTTTGGCCCCCTTTACTGCTTCCCACACCTTATACAAAATTCAAATATGCATTGTGACTTGATAGGTTAAGAACTAACTTGTGGGCAGGCCGATCGGGCCTGTGGGCTGGCGGCCACTCGACCCGGGGTCGAATCCTGCCAACACCAATAAATTTTTCCACTATAAATCTTCTGTCTTGTGGCCACATGGTGGCCTCTGGGCCTACCATGTGGCAGTTGTTGATTGGCCCAAAACCAATAGTTATAAAAATCCCCCAATGCGCGAATGAAAAATGTCGAGCCATGATTGGTTGTTGAAGGAATATTCCCTGGAATATTTTGTGGAATATTATTTTTTTAATATTTTTTTAATCAAATTCAACCTTGGTCAAACTGGTCTTTTGCATGATATTGTGAATTTTCAAACTTGAATTATTTTCACATACAGTGTCGGATTTCAGTGTCGTTCACGACATCAGGATCGTATCGACGAGGCTGATCCAGTAATTCTTGTTTCAACCAATTCTGAGCAGTTCCAATTTTGAGCATTTTCTTCACATAGGACATGATCACTTGAATAACAATGTTCCGTACGTGGACAAGATTCCTACTCCTTATGGGAGTGTAGGGCCAGGCCTTTTCAAGGATCCTTCCCTCATGGGTGTTTTCTCATTTCCACCACTGAATACTGTTAAGGTCAACATGATTTCTCGAATTGATGACCCTTGGGTTATCCCTTCTCTTGATCAGATTGATTCGTTCAATGATTCAATGCCTTTGAGTCTGATTGAAATTGATTATTGTGAACTCATTGCTGCATCGGATTTTGACTCTGATTCTGCTCCTTCGAACGTAACTTTTGAAATTTATTCTCAATCCCCTTAGCTTGGTGATTTTCATTCACCAAGTCCTTTGAAAGAAGTGTTTCCTTCGGATGAGGCTATCGTGGAAACCTTGTCTCTTGACGATCTATCGTGGGATGATGGTCATCACCGTTCCTTGTTCCTACCAAGCCTCGGGGCCATGTTTACCTGTCTTGAGCATTTTTTCCTCTCATGTTGCTTCTCCTCTGCTTCAAAAACCTGTTTAGGTCCATGAGGTTTTTTCAGAAGGTAACTTGAGTAACATCACTCAGACGATTCCTATCGACATTTCCATTAAACATTTTGATATTTTTGGCATTTTATAACTTTTCACAACCCTAATTAGGTTTTAAGGCATGTTTTTTGATTATTTTATTATATTATTTTCAAGAAATGGGTTTTACACATGTCTCTTGTGCAGCAACAGGTTTTTCATGCGACAATGATGAAGTGACGAGTTATATTTTATACTTTTTCGGACTCGGTAAAAACACGGAAAAGTCGCTACTGATGTCATCTTTCAACTCTTTTCTGACTCTCTAAAATTGAAAAGATTGCAAAGATTCTTGTCGTTTTGAACTCGTTAAAAGGTTGCGAAACGATATCTACCTAGTATATGTTTAACCCTTTTTTGGGCTGGGATGGATTACCTACGAAAAAGGAATACCTTATCCCATCGCGACTAAGAGGTTTTCTCAGACACAATTTTCTACCTTTTCGGATCGATGAGACTACCTACGAAAAGGGACTGCTGGAGTTTTCTTTTATGCCTTCTTTTCTAACTCTCTAAACATGAAAAGATGCTGAGTTCTCCCTTTGTCAGACTCGTTAAACCCTGATGACATCAAACTTCATCACCATGATGTTATTTCGATTTCCTCCTTCCTAGGGCTCATAAAATGTACTAGGTTGGATTTGTCCGAAGGACAAACTTACAATACAATCATATGCTATCCCCTTCAAGCTTGTTTTTAAAAAATAATTGGGGTACTCGCCAGAAATGGTGGGGGAAAATGGAACCACGTTTTAGTTATGTTGGCAGTATGTCGCTCTTGAACATGGCACTTGTCTGCATTATTGTTGGGTTGGGGACATCTCATTTTGTCATTTTTTCCTCCATGGGTTCGGGTAATCTCTTTTGACCTCTCATATACTCTTTGCCATGCCATCATGACCTCAGATCCTTTGATGTCAAATACTGCCAAATACAGTGTCGTGTTGTTGCTCTGCAGTTGTCAACCTTCCTCTGATCTCCTGTTGGTCCTGATCCACTTTCATCATGTTCCTCTGTCTCGTGTCGATGATGTGGGAAACATTATGGCCCTCCTTTGATCAGGTCACTCCCTATCGACTTCAGCTCATTATCCAAGAATTTGATCTAGAGACTCCCTTCTGGTACCTTGGAACCTACATGCCTCAATGGCAGGTTTTTCACATTCGATGCAAGGTTCACATCATTGGCCTTCGATCGAGTGATTCTGCGGATGTTCGACATCAGATCACTTTTCACATTCCGTATATTGTACCTTTTGTACCTTGAGGTACATTGTCATCATTGGTGGTTTCTATCACGTCTGTTAATATCTTTCATCATTGGCTGGTAATCAGACGATTTTCCTGCATGTTCGACTTCGGCTCATACATTCGCATGCTCGAAATTGTACTTGTTCAGGTTGAGATGGAGCGCAAGACCCTGGATTTTGTTTTCTAAACTCTAGGCTGCGAATTTTTATGGATTATTATGGCTTATTACTTGACTCTCTTGATTGGATGGCTACGACCATACCTGAGTCTATTTATTGATCCTTCCTGCTGGATGGCTGTGTCCATACCTCAGATCTCAATTTTTATATACGCTATTATGGATGGCTGTGCCCATGCCACATGATTTATGTATCACAGATATCAGTTGTATTTGTAATTGAAGGTCTTTCGACAGTGGTGTTTGGTTCGAACGTGTTCTCATAAAGTATTTCACCCCTTCCTCTCTCTCGGACTTCATACTTTAGGGGGGCATTTGTTACACAACATTTTGTCACTGGCCCTGCAATCCCCAAATCGCACATGGGAGGGTCATTTCTATGAATGATACGCAGTTTCATGCTTTGCAAATACCATCATTGCATCCCTTTTGATGAAAGAAAAATTATTCTTGTTGACATTTCCCTAAGCAGAGCTGTGAAAATCCCTATTTTTTCCTTGGCGTGAGTAGCCCATTACATCCTCGCGCCGACCAGGAAATTTAACACTGAGCCTGCACCACTTGGAACGCTGTGCTAGTTAGACACCCGCGCCAAGATATTTATGGAATGTTTTTTAAAAATAGAGGCAAAGGTTCCATTCCAACCACCTTGGGGATGATTCATTGGGAGTGGTTTAACTGAAACAACCACAGACTCCTTCATTTAGTTAGTAGTTTCCACCTCCCTTGGAACTCTCTTAAAGGATAGAAATCCCTCCCACCTTTGTAGGGATCCCAACCTCCTCTCTTCCCTCTATATAAGAAACTATCTCCTTTAGTAGAAGCTAGCTGAAAAAATTTATAGCGGAACGGTTGAATAGATGAAATAGGAGAATTATACTACAGCTAAGCTGCTAGAGGAGATATAGTAAGAAATATTGTGTTGAGAGAGCTCAAGTCGATGACTTCTGAGAGAGCTTGAGTCCGAATTCCCTGACTAACAGTGGAGACGTGCTTCGTCTGAACCCTGCTAGAGGAGATTGTGATGTCAAAGCATCGGTTGTACTCTTCCTTCTACTCATTAATATACATGACTATTGTTTGGTTCCACTATTGTGTTATGATTTTTATTTGATGTGATATGTTTAGCCCTCTTTGACTGGCTAATAGTTGTGAGTGAAATTATTCTGTCATATGTTGTTCTTGTTCTTTGTCTTATGTGCAGGTATCTGAGTGTGACAATGAACGAATTGTGACTTTCCAAGGCAGAAGCGAGAGACCACTACTCTTTCCACAACATCGACAGTTTTGGATTCAAGGTAGGTCAATCTACCATGTATTTTGTTCATTCATTAACTAGGAAGCAACACTTTAGTGTGTCCTTTTGTTACTAGACCCACTCTAGGGCTAGAGGGATTGTCTCTGTCCGCAGAGAGGATTGACCTTCATAACACAGAGGGTTGTCCATGTTGGACCAAAGGTTGAACTTGTGAAGGTTGGCCTTGTGGACCATATGGCTGTCCCTGTGGACCAGAGGCAGGGCCCTGCTGAGCTAAAGGTTGTCCCTGAGAGAGTTGTCCTTGCAAGAAAGAGGGTTGCACAAGCAAGGGTGGTCCCAAATGAGTAACAGTATGAGAAGGATCAATATCTTGATGTGGATCAATAGGAGGCAAATAGACCGGATTACCATACTCATCATAATGGTGCGGATACACATATACGCGATTACCAACAGCATCAGAGTGATGGAATCGAGGATTACCAAGAGATTGAAGGGGTTGAGAACCTTGAGAAATCGCCTGCTGAACAACCAATAGATACTCTTCAAAAGTAAGACCGCCAGGAATCACAGGAGTAGTGGAAACTGAACTATAAGTAGGCGAAGCCTCTGCGGCACTAGATTTTGAGCTACTAGGATCGGGATTAACAGGCCACATTGGATTGAGGAAAATAGACTTGCGAGTGTGAAAATATCCTGACGACTGATGGGTAACAACCGGTGTGGATGAAGCCACACAGACTGTTGGTTGGACTGGAATAGACGTAACAGTAACTGGCGAACCAGGTGTCAAAGGTGATAGCCCTAACGAAGGGAGGACCGAACTCTGTGGAGGAGTTACTATACTAGATTGCGCTATGGAGGCAACACCGGACATAATTTGACTCAAGGACCTATATCCAAGCGGAAGTGACACCGATGGTGGAGAAGATTGAGTAGAAACATGAGGGACATCCTCCGGAAAAAGCTGATATTCTCCTGTAGAAATAGGCATTCCTTCACTACCAACAGGACTAGATGAATCCATGTCTGACTCTGCCGTAAGGTCTTCAAAATTACTACGGGGACTAGGAGGCACAACAGTAGAAAAAAATGGTGAGCCCGACGTAAGAGGAGGAAAATCTCCTTCTTCCCTGAAACTAGACCAAACACCAGAAGGAGGCCAATTGAATTCAACTAGCTCTTCAGGAGGAGATCGAGTAGCAAGAGGTAGGACAAATGGGAGAATAGGCTGCAAAAACTTGGCAGACCTAGTGGATTGAGGGGTTTCAAAAGAAACGTTTGGGAAAGAACTACCACTAGGAGGCAGTGAGGACGAAGAAACTAGTGGTTCCGCCACCATGACTGTATATCAAAACAAAAAGGAAAAAAGAGAACCAATCAAAGACTCTAAGATCAAAACCAAGGAAAAACAACAGGCCAAGTAATAAAAATTTAATGGGCGTGTGATCGTAGATGATTAATTTTATGACACTGAAACCAGATTTCGTTGTATCATATTTTAAGAGCCAAGAAACAGGAAAAATATGACTCTAGTCACTTTCAATTTTAAACGAGCATGGAGGGACAAGTGCTCGACGATCTCTTCTCTTTTTAAAGAGTCATGAAAAGATCAAAATGACTACTCTGGAATTCTAAGCAAGAGGGTATACCAAGTTTCTGTGAACTGCCATATACACCTTAGTGATCAAATGAAATAGAAATGACCAAGGACTTGATGTACATGTAGGTAGTCTCCCCGAATGTTGTGTTTGGTGTATCACAGTTACAAGGTGGTAGACTCATATTCCTATGGATAAAAGGATTGCAACCTAGAGCTGTCTCCCTTTATATATATATACTCGACGGTATGGGGAGCACAAGTCCGTACTAGTGTTGTCTAAAGCCAGATGGCGAACGAAAGTTACTAGGTTTTAAGACGCCGGAACACGTCTCTAGCCTAGACCACTAAAATTTTTCGTTAGGTTTCAATGCTTCCTTAGGTTAATTAAATGAATTTTAATGTTGATCTTGGGTTATGTTTTAGTTTTAAGGCCCTATCGAATTTGGATCTCAAAATTCCTAAATGCAAGCCATATGCAAATGAACATCATTTCTAATTCAATGAATGCTAGTTACGAGAAGGATAGAGATATTTCAAACAAAAGTAAACAATGAAAGTATGCGAAGAAATCCACTAATGCATCTAACAGAATCAAACAAAAATGAAACTCTTTCCTAGACAATCAGTTGCTAGTTATGCAAAAGAATATTTCACTTTCGGTGCAAAGAAAGAATGAAAAATATGTTTTTTTTTATTTTCAATGAAAATAAGTACATGATGCACTAATTACATGAAAAAATGGAAACAAACACTAGCTTAAGTGTTGTGTATGAATTGAAATTGAATGACTCAATTAAAAAACAAAACAAACACAAGAAATCTAATGCTACAATCTTCCAAACCAAGAGAAAGTTTTCAAAACAACCCAAAACAAGCAATGTAATCTATGCTTGGGGAAATAAGGATAAGAGTCAATTGAGAAACAAAATGATTCTGCAACCAAAGAAATCTCTCAGAAAGATCAAGAAAACTAAGTGAAATTGATCCAAGAATGAGACTAGCAACAATCAAAATGACTTGGTTCCCAAATAGAAGGCTCACTACACCAAACCATTAGAAACCCTAAGGCCTCAATTCACACTGATAATAATATGGAAAAAATACTGAGAAAAGAAAGTCGACGGCAATAAAAACAGTCCCAAAAGCATAATTACACATAAAAAACAACCCAGAAGCAAGCACAATTGACCAAAAGACTCATTAAGGAGGTCAAACCAAATCCTATAGGAGTCGGCGTGACTGTAAGGCTGTAATCTGCGCCATACAGGGGTTGGCGCGACTGAAAAAAGAGCAACCTGTGCCAATCGACGCGACTATTCAAATGAAAAGTGTGCCAAGCCAGATAACTATGGGAAAAAAAGGAAAAACCAAAACCTAATTAGCATAGGTCAATCTTGACACTCTGGAGCTAAACAGAGGATGTAAACTAAGCAAGCAAACCAGGAAAGGCAGATAATAAAATCAATGATTGAAACTGACCCAACAAGATGAAACGACCAACTCGCATTGATCCCTAGTGGAGTCGCCAATTTGTTATGCAGGTAAATCCTCTCTACGGACATAGATGATCCCTCTAGCCCTAGAGTGTGTCTAGAAACATAGAGACATGCTAGAGTGTTGATTCCTAATTATTGAATGAAAAGAGGACATAGTAGATCGACCTACTTGGAGTCCAACTCTATCGTCGTTGCTGTAGTGGTGGTGGCCTCTCACTCCTATCTCGGAAAATCACAATCCTTTCGTAGCATTTCTCGGATACCTGCACATAGAAAAAAAACAAGAACATCATACAACATAATAATTTCACTCATAACTACTAGCTAGTGAAAGAGGGCTAAGAATATTTCATTAAAAATCTAACATAATAAAAAATGGGAACCAAACAATAGTCACGTGTATGTATTGATAGAAGGAAGAGTTACAACCAATGCTTTGACGTCGTAGTCTCCTCTAGCGGGGTTCAGTTGGGGCGTGTCTCAGATGCTCGTCAGGGAATTTGGACGGGATGAAGGCATGGACTCAAGCTCTCTCAAAAGACATGGACTCAAGCTCTCTCAATGTAATTCCTTCTTATTCTATCTCTCCATTATTCTGCTATAGTATGGTTAATTCTCCAAGTTCAGCTATTTAGTTGTTCAGCTAGCTTATGCAAAGAGAGATAGCTTCTTTTTATAGAGGAAAAGGAGGAGGTTAGGATCCATACAAAGGTGGGAGGGATGCCTATCCTTTAGGGAGTTCCCATAAGAGGTGGAAATCATAAACTAAAGTAGGGAATTCGTGGTTTATTCAGTTCAACCACTCCCAATGACTCATCCTCAAAGTGGTTGGAGTGGAATATCCGCCTCTATTTTTAAAAAACATTCGATAAACAACTTAGCACAGGTGGCAAACTGGGACAGAGTGACAGATGGCGCGAGGCCCAGTGTTAATATTCCTCTTCGGCGCAAGAGCATAACTGACTACCTGCGCCAAGGCAAAAACAAGGGTTTTTGAGTCTCTGCTCAGGGAATTGTCAACAGAAGGAATATTAATCTCATGTAAAGGGATACAATGATGGTCTTTGCAAGGCATGACACTACTTATTGATCACGGAAATTACCCTCTAATTGGCGAGATGGGGATTGCAAGGACAGTGACAAAATGTTGTGTATCACCATGTATTCAACCTCTTTAGTTGAAAATTCCACTATAAATTGCCTCTTTCTCATCTAACTAACTTGATGGCACCCAACCCTTTTTAAACCTAGCACTCAATCAATAATTCAATGATTATTAATGTTATTTATATATTTTTGATTTTGTAATTGATATGTATTAAAATGTTGATTTATGACTCGTCCTTGTGAAAGAGGTGAGGAGGACACCTGTCCCGTCCTCGAAACCTGTTCTCCCGCCTTAGTCACGCACCTCTCCTTTGCTCGTTGGTATTTTTTTCTTTGTTGTTTAGTGGCTATGAGGGTTTCTTCCATCTGGTTCTCTGTGGGTGGAATGATCCAATTCCTCGTGGCCCCTTTGACCCTGTTATGGTCATGGCTCTGATTTTACCTACGGGTGCTTCATGCAATCTCTCATTGTGGCTCTATTTTACTCATTGAGATCTGTCGATATCACGATTCTGTTCATTTTTCTTGCCCTGCTAATGAGTTCACAAATTTCTCCTATTTCTGCGTTGTCGTCAACAGGGTTTATCCGCCATGAAAGTTTATGGGTGCTATTCCTGTTTGTATATTCTTGAATGCTTTCGCTCCACTGTTATTTTATCCGCTCACTAAAAATAATCTGTTGATTAACTGGTTGTTTGTCTACACTGTTTCAGGTCACAGCCATCAGGGGACTCAGCATTCGACCTCAGCTCATCAATTTCACAATAGTAAGTTGTCTGTCCATGTTTCACTTCTTCGATTTTCTTTCTTGTTTATACTAAGGGTTGTTGCTCCTTGTGAGCAGGCTCCCTTGTTGGCTGGCGACCAGACTTCCTCCTTCGTTCAACGTTACTCTGCTGGTAAGCCGAAGGTTACAAATCTTTCCTCGTGCTTTACTCTGGTTCAGGAGTTATTTTTATTCTTTTGCAGATTTTAGCACTTGGGTCTTTCTCCTTGCAGGTGACTTTTGGTTCTCCAAACATGGTTTTTCGACTCCACCTTTATTAACCCAAACGGGTAGGGTCTTTCCCTTTGGTCACTTCTAGTGATTTCGAATTCTTTTCGATTGTGAGCCTCGGCTCCCCTGTTTAGTTATCTTTATGTGGACTTCTCCGTTGATGACCTGTTACAGATGCTTCTTCGTTTGTAAGTAGATTAGGGTTTATACGCAGTTACACGCTTGATTCTTCCTTGGGGTCTGTTTGTTCTTTTTTTTATTCACAGTCCAGACATTCACTGTTGGTAGCATAATATCCGTGTCGGGTTTCGAACCCAGTTCCTTAATTTGACATGTAATATGTTTTGTGTTTTTGAGACTTGTAAAACAAAAATTATTTTATCAATATTGAAAATAAAAATTTGTTGCTTCAATTTGGTGAATACCTGTGAAGGTTTCGTGCGTCCTCTTGGTTATGAATCTCGGTGTGTTCCTTAAATTAAAAATCTCTCCTGGTAGATGAATGTCTCAGCTTGTCAATTTCTGTAATTACTCTAATACCTGTAAAAAAAAATTAACTTTGCCAGTATTTGCTATATTCTTACATGCATTCAATTTATCATAAAAAATTAAAAGAATGGTATTTGAATGTAGATGAATCTCAGATGGTTTTACAAAATCTCTTAAATGGTTTTATTTTTCTTTTCTGCTATGATGGAAAAAATTCCCTTCCAAATGTATTGTCTTGTCCTTTTTGTATGACTTGTTGAACAGTTGTTTTTTTCTTGAAACTTTCAACAGTTACAGGTAGTTACATTTGGTAACTGTTCCCTTCCATTCACCTGAATTCTGTACTTAATTAAAAATAGTAACTAAAAGGACTTATAATGAAATTAAAAACATAATTTGTTCTTAAGTCCTAAATGCTAGAAATTAAAGAAAATAATTTAAAACAAACATTGGTGCAATGACCTGTAAACCTGTGAGACAAAATACTTTTATTTTTGTTCACCCTGAGCTGGATGCTCCTGCATCAGGCTCCTAGGGTGACAAAAATTCATGGCTCCGTTCCATGAGATCCTCGTCTGAATATCCTGCGCGCTGTATCTGGGCTGCATCAAGCCACGAACTTTCCTCAATGGGATGGTTCTTCCACTTGACAAGGTACTGGAAGTACTCTTTTCTGCGAGTCTGCTTGGCCACCTGTGTATCGAGAATTATCTCGATCTGAAGGGGCTGAGCCAAACGCATTTGCCTCATCCAAGATCCACTTCCTTTATGGGTGTCCCGCTCTAGCCGTGCCAAACTGTCCTCTTCAAGACTGGTAGATCCTCCTCTGAATGCCTATGAATTACAGTTACCCCTAGGAATAGGCATATTACCTATCTACGTTGAAGATAGGTGATATGCCTATTCCTAGGGGTAATTGTAATTCATAGGAATTTGTAGAGAATTTACACAGAATTTTGCAAGGGCCAATTTTTTGAAACTTCAATTTGTTGTACTCACCCTTAGGGAACCTTTCTTTGCGTAAATGTGCGAGAACATCATCTCCCACCTGAAACTGTACCTCCCACCATTTTAGATATTCTTGCTATTTATAATTCTGACTGCTATCTTGCAACTTAGAATTTACTTGTTCATGTAGGTCATTCATTGCTTTGGAAAAATCCTCCCCATCAGCACTCCTTTTTTCCAACTGTCGCAGATCCCATAACTCATGCACTCCGTGAGGATGCATGCCGTACAAGATCTGAAAAGGGCTATATCCTGTGCTTTGATTCGGTGAATCGTTATAAGCGAATTCTGCCTATGCAAGTACACGATCCCACATTCGTGAATTTTCTCCAATCAAACTCCGTAGTAGGTTTCCTAAGATTTTCTTTACCACCTCTATTTTCCCATCAGTCTGTGGGTGATAAGCAGAGCTGAAGTTCAATTGTGTGTCCAAATTCTTCCACAGGGTACGCCAAAAATGTCCTGTGAATTTCACGTCCTTGTCGGAAACTATTGACTTAGGCAACCCGTGCAGTTTGACAATCTCTGTGAAAAACAAGTGTTCTATGTGAGTGGCATCACTAGTTTTTTTACAAGGAATGAAATGTGCCATTTTTGAAAACTGGTCCACTACCACCATCACAGAGTCATAACCGCGTTGTGTTTTGGGTAGACCTAAGACAAAGTCCAAGCTGATTGAATCTCACGGTCTACTTAGAATAGGCAGTGGTGTGTAGAGTCCCATATTCCGACTGTGTCCTTTCGCCAACTAGCACACTTTACATCTGCTTATAAGTCGTTGCACATCCCTTTGCATCTTCGACCAGTAATAAAAGTGACTCAGCTGATCTAGGGTCTTATCAATGCCGAAATCTCTAGCAAGAACTCCACTGTGCTTTTCCTGGATGATATTCTCTCTCATTGAACAGTCGGGAATACATAACTGTCCTCCTTTAAATAAAAGTTTCTCCTGTAAGTTATAGTTCAGCCATGGACTATTATTTCTCAACAAAGAATTCTGACAGGCTTCATAAGCCTCCTTGAAATCTGCATCTATTTGATACAATTCTTTCAAGTGTTCAAATCCCAGCACTTGTATCGTACTCTCCTGTAAGAGAAAAGCTCTTCTGCTCAACGCATCTGCTACCTTATTGGCCTGTCCACTGATATGCTTTAACACAAACGTGAAACTCTGCAAGTATTCAACCCACTTTTCATGCTTGTGGTTTAGCTTATGCTGCTGCATAACATACTGCAATACAGAATTATTGGAAAAAAAAAAAAATTCACTACCCAACAGATAGTGTCTCCAATGCTTCAGTGCTTGGACGACCACATAAAAATCCTTGTCATAAGACAAGTACTTTTGCCTTCTTTCATTCAGATTTTCACTAAAATAAGTGACCAGTTTGTCTTCCTGGCTAAGTACCGCTCCAATGGTTGTACCACTAGCATCACAATTAACTTGGAATAGTTTGTTAAAATGAGGCAACCTCAAAATCGGTCTTTCATTGATCTTCTTTTTCAAAATATGAAAACTTTTTTCTGCAGCTTCAGTCCAACAGAAAGGTTGATTTTCCTTTTTTATTGTGTCCAACATGGGTGCGCAGATCTCACTAAAATTTCTTATGAACTTACGATAAAAACTTGCCAATCCATGAAAACTACGAACCTCAAGCAGGCTCCTTGGGGATGGCCAGCTAACAATAGCTGCAACTTTCTCTGGGTCCATCTTCATCTCATTCTCTGCAATCACAAAACCCAAATAAACTAATTCATTCTGGAAAAAAGAACATTTCTTCAAATTTATCAGCAACTTGTTTTGCTGTAACTTCTCCATCACACTTCGACCATGTCGGAAATGTTCTTCTTTAGTCTTACTGAAAATCAGTATATCATCAAGATATACAATTACGAACTTTCTGATGAACTCTTTCATCATTTCGTTCATCAGATGCATAAAGGTACTAGGGGCATTACTTAATCCAAATGGCATCACCAGCCACTCGTACAATACTTCATTTGTTTTGAAATTTGTTTTCCATTCATCCCCCTCTCAAATTCGGATCTGGTGGTATCCGCTCTTCAGATCGATTTTTGAGAAGTACGCTGCTCCACTTAAGCAGTCCATCATGTCATCCATTTGTGGCAATGGGAATCTGTACCTAATTGTAATCTTCTTAATGGATCTTGAATCCATGCACATTCACCACTCTCCTCCTTTCATGGGAGCTAAAACTGTCGGAACTGCACATGGACTTAAACTCTCCCTTATCAACCCCTTATCCAACAATTCTTGTACTTGTTTCCTGATTTCCTCATTGTCCTTAGGACTCATTCGGTATGCTACCTTGTTTGGTAAACTATCTCCGGGTATAAAGTCTATGTGATGACGGATACTTCTCTTAGGAGGTAATTCATCTGGCAAATCATCCACTACAATGTCCTGAGGTAACATGCCTTAGATTTCTTCAGGAAAATTCGTAATTTTAGTGTGTAATAACACTATTTTTGGCCTCCTTAAAACAACATATTTTATCTCGTTATCCTCGATCTGTTTCAAAAATTCAACCAGCAATACTTTGACTCCACTGGTTTCTACTCTCTTCTTCCTTGATCGGTACAAGCGTATTCTTAATCCCATCCTTGAAAAAATTGTAACAGTTTGTCTTCCCATCATGTACTACTTTCCTGTCATACTACCATGGTCTCCCTAGCAGTATGTGACACACGTCCATCAGCATAATATCACAAACAACTTTATCTTTTTACTTGCCAATATGGAACTCAACCTCACATTGTTCATCAACTAACAGTTGATGTCCCTTCTGTAACCATGACACCTTGTAAGGGGTGGGGTGTTTCGATCTTTTCAATCCCAACTTCTCCACCATCTCTGTGGAAACTAGATTATCTGTGCTCCCACTGTCGATAATCAGTTTTCAGCATTTTCCATGTGACTTACAGACTATTCGGAATAATTCCTTCGTTTGAGTTGGGTCAGTTATCTCCTTTGCTGGTTTTAGAAATACCTTATTCAAGACCAAGGCTTCCCCTGTCTCCGGCACATTTTCTATATCTTGGGGTGGTACCGCTGCTTCCTCTTTCTGGGCAACATATACTCCTCCTGCTCCAGCCTGTTCACCCTCTGGAAACTCAAAGGACTTGTGCCCCCACTTGTGGCACTTGTAACACTGGATGGCAGCTCCTCTGCCTCTGCCATTACCTCTTCCATGCTGGTATGGCCTTCCTCCCATAGTGTTATTGTCCTTCTCTGCTGTCCCTAGAGTCTTTGAACTACTACCTTCATCATTAAGGTTGGCAGCTCTACCTCTGCCATAGGCTCGTCCTTTCCCTCTGCCAGATCCTCCTCCTCTTCTGGCATTCTGTTTCCTGTTTATTTTCTCCTCTGCCTTTAAGGCACTCTGATAAGCTTCATCTATGGTTCTAGGTGAAAGAATACTTATCTCAACCAATATTTCCCACCTTAATCCATTCACAAACCTTGTTGTTTTTTCTAGGGTTTCTTCCATGTAACCGGCTCTCAGGTTTACCCGATATAATTCCTCAGTGTATTCTTTTACATTCATCCCCTTCTATTTCAGATTCTGTACCTGCCTGTACATAACAATCTGATAGTCTTTGGGTAAGAATTTACCCTTCAATTTAGCTTCCATCCTGGTCCATTCTTTTATAGGCTGCTTGTTCAATCTCTTCCTCTCTGCTTGTACACTATCCCACCATAAGGATGCATGCCCTTTCAACCTGGTGGCAGTGAATTTAACTCTTTTATCTTCACTGATCTCCTCATAGTCAAAATAATTATTTAGCTCACTGAGCCAATCCATCATTACCTCTGCTGACAAACTTTCATCATAATTCGAAAGCTCATGCTTTGGCTTACTATTTGATAGTAAGAGTGACCTCAACATTCTAAGTTCAGGTCCTTCTCCATCTGTTGTCTCTACAGCTTCCTCATCACTATCATCTCCTCCATCAGGATCCCTTCTTCTTCCTGCTTCTACTGCCACCAAACGAGCGTTTAAGATCCTAATCTCCTCTCTCAATCCTTCATCTGCTACTCTTAGAATAGATCTCCCATGACCTCACCTTCCAACTTCCATATTTATTTTTTTTAAAACACTCAACCTGGCTCTGATACCAAAAATGATGGGACTCGGCCCTTTCTAAACCTAGCGCTCAATCAATAATTCAATGATTATTAATGTTATTTATATTTTTGTGATTTTGCAATTGATATGTATTAAAATGTTGACTTATGACTTGTCCTTGTGAAAGAGGTGAGGAGGACACCTGTCTCGTCTTCGAAACCTGTTTTCCCGCCTTAGTCACGCGCCTCTCCTCTGCTCGTTTGGTATTTTCTTCTTTTCTTTTAAGTGCCTGTGAGGGTTTCTTCCGTCTAGTTCTTTGTGGGTGGAATGGTCCAATTCCTCGTGGCCCTTTTGACCCTGTTATGGTCACGACTCTGATTTTACATGTGGGTGCTTCATGCAATCTCTCATTGTGGCTCTATTTTACTCATTGAGCTCTGTCGATATGACAATTATATTCATTTTTCTTGCTCTAGTAATGAGTTCACGAATTTCGCCTGTTTCTGCATTATCGTCAACAGGGTTTCTCCACCATGAAAGTTTATGGGTGTTATTCCTGTTTGTATCTTCTTGAATTCTTTCGCTCCAACGTTATTTTATCTGCTCACTGAAAATAATCTGTTTATTAATTGGTTGTTTGTCTACACTGTTTCAGGTCGCAGCCATCAGGGGACTCGGCATTCGACCTCAGCTCATTAATTTCACAATGGTAAGTTGTCCGTCCATGTTTCAGTTCTTCGATTTTCTTTCTTGGTTATACTAAGGTTTGTTTCTCCTTGTGAGCAGGCTCCCTTGTTGGCTGGTGACCAGACTTCCTCCTTCGTTCAACGTTACTCTGCTGGTAAGCCGAAGGTTACAAATCCTTCCTCGCGCTTTACTCTGGTTCAGGAGTTCTTTTTATTCTTTTGCAGATTTTAACACTTTGGTATTTCCCCTTGCAGGTGACTTCTGGTTCTCCAAACATGGTTTTTCGACTCCATTTTTATTAACCCAAACGGGTAGGGTCTTTCCCTTTGGTTGCTTCTGGTGATTTGGAATTATTTTCAATTGTGAGCCTCGGCTCCCCTGTTTAGTTATCTTTATGTGGATTTCTCCGTGGATGACCTGTTACATATGCTTCTTCATTTGTAAGTAGACTAGGGTTTATACGTAGTTAAATGCTTGATTCTTCCTTCGGGGTTTGTTTGTTCTTTCATTTATTCATAGTCCAGACATTCACTGTTGGTAGCATAATATCCATGTCGAGTTTCGAACCCAGTTCCTTAATTCAACATGTAATATGTTTTGTGTTTTTGAGACTTGTAAAACAGAAGTTATTTTATCAATATTGAAAATAAAAATATGTTTCTTCAATTTGGTGAATACCTGTGAAGGTTTCGTGCGTCCTCTTGGTTATGAATCTCGGTGTGTTCCTTAAATTGAAAATATCTCCTGGTAGATGAATGTCTTGGCTTGTCAATTTTTGTAATTACTCCAATACCTGTAAAAAAAATTTAACTTTCCCAGTCTTTGCTATATTCATACATGCATTCAATGTATCATAAAAAATTAAAAGAATGGTATTTGACTGTAGATGAATCTCAGATGGTTTTACAAAATCTCCTGAATGGTTTTTTTTTTTTTTTTTTTACTATGATGGAAAAAAATCCCTTCCAAATATGTTGTCTTGTCCTTTTTGTATGACTTGTTGAACAGTTGTTTTTTTCTTGAAACTATCAACAGTTACAGGTAGTTACATTTGGTAATTGTTCTCTTTCATTCACCTGAATTCTGTACTTAATTAAAAATAGTAATTTTTGGAGTTCCCATGTTTTGGCAAGTTTGGCAATACCAAAAGATGAGACAACATCAGAACCACTTTTAGACCTCAGGATCTAGCCTTCCTAGGTCCAGAGAGGGATCTCTCTATATAGGAAAAGGTTATGTCTTTGAAAGTTCTGTTTAAATATATGAGGCTAGTTATAGGCACGAGGTTTGTTTGTTTGATTTTTTGTTTGGTTGCTGGGAATCAGGAAGGAAGGGTTCAGTATAAGACAAGGATGAGAAAAGAGGATTTTAGGAAAAGGAGAGATAATTCAGAGAACACTCGAGACCATTGGGGAATGGAGTTAGGAAAGGGTTTACTTGCTATTCAATATGAAGGCTTTCAATTGGGCTAGTCATCTAAAGCATTGGATCTTAAAGATGATCGTATGATATGAAATGGTGAGAAGGAAGGTGAAAGGCAAGGAAACCTCCAAGATGACCACTTAGGAATCAGGTCTAGGGACAAACATGCCATTAGACACCTGTGATCCAACTCCTAAAAGGTTAAATCTTCAAACAAAGGAAACATTAAAGATTTAAACACAAAGGTGAAAACCTAAGATCAGAGAAAGGCTTTGAACTTTCAATGCTTCGAAATCCAACTTAAGGGAACTTAGAAACGTTCAATTCATTGAAAATGACCCTAGTGAGACAGAGACAGTGCTCTAAACTCCCAGTATCCCAATTCACTCAATTGAAACCCAACAAGAACATCTAAGAATGGATTTATTAATTCATACATCAGCTAGCAGTAAACATTAGCTACTACACTGGTTAAATTAAATTGAATCAGTACTCAGATAACACATACAATAGAAAACATCGAAGGTAGGGAGAGCAGAAACATAGGGTACCATGCAAGGGTAAATCCTATGCCAGATTTCTGATGCGTACCAGAAGAAATGAAATGAGATGAATTACAAAGGAAAAAAAAGACAGAGATAGAAAAACATCACCGCTGCTTTAAATCAGGAGCCAAAGAAATGTGCTTGTCATATTAAAGAGCAACACCAGTCATGTACAACATTTCCAACAACTTGATATTCAGTCTAAAAATGTATTCCTCATCCTATCTTACAACTTTACACAGAGAGCTATATCTCAAGAGAAACAGCTTACAATTCATAGATATCCGGTCAACAACCTTTACAATGTGTTTATTCATGAGTTTTATAGCTGAAAGAGAGGCAGAGGAGGTAGATGAAACACTAAATGAAACATTAAAATAGGGCAGAGGAAAAGGCTCGAGGCCCATTCTATCTTAATATCTATGCATTAATCTTCGGTACTCTTTGGAAGAAAGAGTGGTCTTCGACAGGCTGAAATTTACTCCAGGTATGTCTTTGAGGTACTTTCACTGCAGTACTCTGTAGTACTCTGGTGAATAAACAAAAAGCAGATAAATGACTTTGAGGTCTGCCATATTGCATAAAAAATGCTCAGGTAGCATTAGGACTGCCGTCAGGGTGGAAATCTTCTCATGGACACAATGTAGAATAAAAATAGTATGGGTACTGTGTCCTTTCTCGGGAGGAAACTTATGCTGATGTGAAACAATGATGATATTGTTTTCTGTGCGTTAGGCCTCTTTAGGCCTCCTATATTAATCATGAGGTCTTCAATCAGGTACAATTTCCTTTGATCATTGAATCAAAGTCTAAAATCTTCAATTATAGGCATTAAGCTCTCTGATTATCCACTGATACTCTTTGCTGCTTCATTACTGTCTCTGTCTATGAAATTTGAGCTTTAATGATGCTAGAGAGGTTTTACAGAGTTAAACTCTGTACTTTTAATGAAATATTTCATGTAGAAACCTTCCTGAACATTTCCTTTGCAATACCAGGCTCAGAAAATAACATTCTCTGCGCTCTGTGTCACTGGAACAATGACTATGAGCAATGGGAGTTCTCACCGCCTGTAACCTGCAAAAGCACACAAATAAGTTAATAAAATCCATGCATGGGGGAGGATGGCTGCAGTGGAATGCTGTGGAATTGGCAGTGCAACATGGATGGATACAGTGGATGCAATGTAAAGCAGTGGAAAATGCAGCGAAACGGTGCAAAAATGATCAGGTGAAGGCTTGGCGAAATGAAAAACTTTAATAGAAAATATTAAAGTCTTAATGTGGGGCGGAATGATATAACTTTCAATGTAAAACATTAAAATTTTAATGTTTGGTGGGATGGTAATACTTTCAATGCAAATCGTGAAAGTTTGGACTTTGGCAAAATACACAGAAATGAATGAAAAACATATGAAATGAGTTGGAATGGTGGGACTCGGTCATGGGCGGAGGGCTTCAACACAGACCGTTAGATCTCAGGAGGAGATCAACGGCTCAGATGATCTGATGAACTGCTAAGGTTGCGCGATGAACAAAATGTGAATGGAGCGCGAGATGCAACGAGGGTTATTGATCTATACAGATCAACGGTCGAGATCTGTTAGTAAATTTTCAGAGGCGGGAAGTGGGGAAGTGGTTTTGGGATACAAAACTGCTGTTTTCGCACGGTGAAAAGTTGGAAAGGCAGTTTTTTCTTTTTGAACGCGATATGGGTCTCCAGCTAACACGTGGCTCCAGAAAACGACCCATATTGCGTAAATTTGAACTGCTAAAGACCGGACACAAAAACTGCGCGAAATTGCTGTGGGTCATTGGATCTAGGCCCATGAGATCCGACGATGCTGGAGGAGCGTGATCTGGGGAATGTGCGCGGACAGTAGGGGTGGGGTCAAATGGACGACGGTTTCATTATGGGCCATCCGATCTATGGATGAACGGCTGAGATCTGTGGATGAAATACATAGGCAGAGGATTTTGGTTAGTGGGTGGGAGAAATCTGAGCCATTAGATCATAAGAGACAAACGGATGTGATCTAATCAGAGGGGAGTGATGGAAGTGTCAAAACTCCAATGGGCGATGATGCGATTGGCTCTGGACCGTCGGATCTACGAGAGATCGATGGTTACGATTGGATCAAAGGCTGACAAATCGGGGAAGCGAGGTGGAGCAAGAAGAAATCTGGGCCGTAGGATCAGAATGGATGGATGGCTCAGATTCAATCGGGGATCAGCCAATCGGGGCATAGGAGGGTGGCACATTTAGAATCTTTCGATTGGAAATGAAGGCGGTGCTGCGATGGCTGTTGGATTAAACTGTGAATCGATGGTGGAGATGGCAATCGGAAGGTTGCAACGGAGTGTGATTGGTGCACGATGGAACAGGTGCGGGCCATTAGATATTTTTAGATCAACGACGGAGATTGCTTCAAAAGGCCGGCAGACTTAACACTCTCACATCGGAAATTTCTTGGTTTACAAAGGAAAAGAGTGTTCTGCTCCGACTCTCTGATGCGATAAGAGTCTTATGAACTAGCGCTTGGTCTTAGCGCTCGGACTTGTGGAGGGGAAGTGGTTAGGGGCTGGCTGAAAGGGGCTGAGCCTGTCATATGGTAAAATATGGGTTTTTTAGCCAAAAAACAGAGTTTTCAAGGCTGAACAGAGGTTTCGGTAGGGGAATGAAGGGGTTTAAAACCAGCTGAAGGGATTTCACTTGGTTTAAAAGGATGAAAAATATGGTTTGGAGGAATTAGGAGGGATTTTTGGGGTTAAAAGGGGAAACTTTGAAAATGGAAAAAGGTTAATAATGAGGAAATTTGCAGTGATACAAGGGGCAGATGAAGGCCTTTCTGAGCACAATATTTCACAAACAGTGAGGCTTTTTTGGACGAAAACAACAGTGAAGATTTTTTCAAAGGCAATGGACACATAGAGGCTTCAAGGATGAGAGATTTTCCTAGGAAATTTATTCCTTGAAGGCTCAAAAACAATTTAGCCACTTGTTTTCTTGCCAAAAAATTCATAGGTGGCTAACCGTGGCTCCACATGGGGATGGCTTCTTCTTGAAGGAGTCAAGAATTCAGAAAATAAATATTTGGAGTAGGTCAGATGCCTAATCTTTGAACCATCTTCCTTTTTGGATTCAGCTGTTACAAACATGATTAATCAGTAGAAAACACTCCCAAACAATCTACCTACCCAACCTACAATCCTAACATTTTTTCTTCAAGGTGCATTTGAATTTGCCGACCTTCTTCATCAATTTTTTTTTTTATTGAAAGCAAAAAAAAAACTAATTTAATTCTACCCTTATCACTCCATGAGACCAGATTAAACTATTGGCCTCATAGTTTCTCTACCTAATCTAATATCTTCTAGGATTAAATTGTCTAGCATATTTCTTCTCTACATTCTACAACAGAAATTTAAAAACAGTCAAACTAGGATTAGATAGTCTAGTTTGCTACGTATCCAAGGCATAAATACAGTTGCACATGGACTGAAATTGTGGAAATATGAAAACAAAATTTCGAAGGCTTGACATCTTGAAACTTTTGGAGCATCCTTCTTTTCTTCGTGACTCAAGTTTTGAGCTTGTTAGAGTCACTTTCTTCTTCACTTCAGCTCTGGTTTTGGGCTTGTTAGAGCTGATTCTTTTTTCTTCCTTCGCTGGTTCAGATTTTAGGCATATTAGAACCAGCTTCTTTACTTCCTTTGGCTCATATTTTGATCATGTTAGAGCCAATCTTCGCACTTTAAAGATTCAAGTTTTGAGCATGTCTGAACCTCTCTTTCTGTATTTTTTTAAACATTTTCTCTTTTTCTTTGAAAACAAAACACAACAATGGTATTTACAATGGGAATGAAAAGTGGAAATCGGAAATCAGCAGTAGTAATACTTGAGCATCCTGCCATTGACAGGACCCCCAAACAGCTTTGTACCATCTAGCTCTTGTAGAAAAAAGGCATTTGGACCCATAGTGGCCTGGATGATGTAAGGACCCTACCACGAACTATCAAATTTGTCGTGCTTTCCTTTGTCTTCTCTCCTAGAGTCCCACTTCAGAACTGTATCTCCTATTTTGAAATCAGAAGCCTTAGTTCTCTTGTCAAACAACTTCTTAATAGTTTCCTAAAATTTTAGAGCTCTGTTATAGACCTCTTCTCTTATTTGTTGGAGATGAATTGTTTGATTTATCCTCCTTACCATGCTGTCCTCTTCTCTCTGAATCTCTTGGACTATTTTAATCACTGGTACCCCAAGGCTGGTAGGAAACACTACCTCTGTTCCATAAACAAGCTGATATGGTGACATGCGAATGGATTTCTTTGTTGTTAACCTGTCAGCCCACAAAGCATGCACTAACTTGTTATGCCATGACTTCTTGTTCTCTTTGAGCAGCTTTTTGATGGTGGTCACCAAGCTCTTGTTTGATGATTCAGCTAACCCATTACCTTGTGGGTAATAAGCAGTTGAATGACTGAGTGCTATCTAATACGTATGACAAAAATCAATCATTTTCTTGGATCCAAAAGCAGCAGCGTTATCAGTGATTATTTTTCTTGGGCATCCAAAATGAGAGAGGATGTGGTATTCTAGGAACTTAATGATAACAGAATCTGTGGCATTCCTAGAAGGTATGGCCTCAATCCACTTTGTGAAATAGTTTGTGGCTGTAAGGATCCACTTGTGTTGTGCAGAAGAAGCAGGGTGTATTTCTCCTATGAAATCTAGGCCCCATTGCAAAAAGGGACCCTCAACAGTAATGGGTTATAATGGTAAAGGGAGGACCTTTCTTTTGCCCTCGAAAATCTGGCATTTATGGCAGGCAATTATCATTTTATGGATGTCATTGAAAAGTGTAGGCCAGTAATAGCCAGATCTAAGTATTTTGTTAGCAGTGGCTTTCCAGCTTAAATGGCCTCCACACTCTCCTGCATGGAACTTTTGTTTAATTCTCTCGGCTTCAGTTTCAGGCAACCATTTAAGTAATAGACCATTTGCATTTTTCTAGTATAAACATTCATTCAGTATGCAATAGTTTCTGGCTTTTAGCTTTAGGAATCAGGCCTTAGTTTTTGATAGTTCAGGAGGGGCATTGAGGTTTGTGAGCACATACAGGATATCAGAATACCAAGGATATTTTTGAAATTTCTCTTCAACAGTAGGGTTTGGTAATCCCTCTTGCTCATCCAAGGCATCTACCATGTTAATGTCAAGGGCCTGCAAATTTGATTCAGCCATTAGTTGAGCTAAGCCCTGACCTTTGATCAGTTTAGTGGGTTTTATCTCCAGGTCATACTCTAATATTACAGCAATCCATTTTCCCCTTTTCCCATCCGGGTCTTGGGCAGAGCTATAAAAAGGGTCTCTTTTACCTCTATTCACCTCACATTAATATGTCAACCCGAGAGCGTTTTGTCATTACAAAGAGTGACTCAATCCGAGGCTCATTCGTCAGAGTAATGCTAGTAGTACAGTGCTTTTAAGAAATACAAGAGTAAATGGATGCTTAACTGAAATCAAATTGCTTTAAAGAAGTAAATCACACACTCAGGAAACTCAACAACTCATCAGTCAAGGGTTCGGTAATGATAAACCATCCCTTCAGAAAATGATAGAAAAAGAACTCAAGCATAGATCACAAGCCTGGGAGCTAAACAGTGACTGATACTGCTCACTACAGTCTTAGATCATCTCTCACAGCAAACCATCAAATGCAGATAAATAGAACAGCAAAGGAAATAAAGGATTAAACCACAATTCTGAAATGGAACAGCAACTCTAAAATGGAACAGCAAGTGAATACTAAGTCCCGCGGGTTATAATCAAACTCAATCTATACACTCTTTGCAATCAAGGAACATTCTATCATTCTAAAGGCGGATTACACAAATCATATTAATGGAACGGCAATAACGATTAATGAATTATGGGACAATACTGATTCAGTGGAACGCACGCAACACAAATGTTAATATAACAGCTCTGCAACATAACAGTAAGGATATGCGATTAACTCTTGAAAGGAATAATAACGTAATGCGGAGTTAACACACAAGTCTAGTTGTAGAAACTTCAATGATTCAAACTGGAACAGAGCATGTAATATGAACTCGTAAAGCATATCAAACAATCGAATAGCAATAATAAACAAACCACACAGAAACGAAGCTGTAATGGTACAGAAGCAAGTGTCCTTCGGGGCCGGGCCCTTAGCCTCCAAGGATACACCGCTTTAGGTTAACGCAGCCACGAGGATGGAATAATCACCAGGCTTTCATTAATACATTGATCAAAAATACATCGAACCAGTTCTCAACAAAGCTTAATAACCAAATCTGATGTTTTACAGAAGATTACATAAAACGTATCTTATCTCGCCATTCCTAAACTAACAGTGCTGTCTCTTTTTATAAGGACGATGGCGGAGATGTCCAAGCAGCTAGATAAATAAAGCAGCGATCCCTCAGGATCTTCGATCCTGAGGGATTCGCCAAACAGTTAACGTCTTCATCCTGTCTTTGCTATTGCGCTGAGCTGGTGTCCTCTCCTTCTTGCCCGAGCCGATTCTCCTTGATCTTGTTTCCCTATGTTTGCGTTCAGTTCTCATCCAGAGGAACAGCAGTTATCTCCACTTCGTTCTTATCTTTAGAGCGGCAACTCTTCGTTTTCTTCTTTCCCTGTATAGAAAATAACCATTATCAGTGGCTAAGTTATACAGATCGATTCTCACATGTTTTGTGATAGTTCCTTATGACTTTCCAAATCCATGATACAAAAGGTTCACAAATTGTATTAAAAAGTCATTAAAGTAATCATCAAAATCATACCTTTTCAGTACTCCACACACCCCCCTGCTTACCTTGTCTCATGTCCTCATGAAAACATTGTAGTTGACATGTAATGCAGTGAGAGAGTATGCTGGAGAAGGAGTTTCATGCGAAGGCCTACAACCATGTTGAGTGATTAAATAATCAAAGAACTGACCTGCTTGCCCTTCAGGCATATCATACAGGGCCTGGTATCCATGTGCTGGATGCCAAATAATTGGAGCGCGAAATCTACACCCTAACCAGGATGACCCTGCTTTTAGAAGGCTCTGGCCATAGAGATTCAAACGGTCAACAGCGAACTCAAAGTTCTCATACTTAAATGGCTCTCTGAGCTGGATGTGTGGATCAGAGATTCGATATCGAAATTTGGCTGCATTAGTGGCCAAGTCCTTAATGGAAAAGAAATACTCTAAACCCTCTTGAATGAGTGCCTCATGCATAGGCCCTAATGTTACAATGACACCTAGAGTCCTTATGTGGTTTATATGAGCTGTCCATAACCGTACTGGGTTCCTAGGCTCAGCCCTAACTCTTAAATCTAGACCATTTTCTTGACTCTGAAAGGTATCATAGGCTTTCAGCCACTTAATCTGGTTAGCTCCGAATGAAATGAATGCTTGGAATTGAATATCACCAATGGAGGGACCAGGGTTCGATTCAGTCTCCCGACTTAGCACAAGGTCATGTAAATAGAGTTCACACAACAACCTCTGGACTTTTACTCCATAATGTCTACAACAGTCGATAAAATCATTGACATTGTTGATCTGTATAGGGGTGCCTGCCTTAACAGCTTTTATTTGTAATTGTAAATATCGTTCTAATAGAAACAGAGCATAGTTTTTAGTAGGAGCCCTACATGCTAAAACATTATTATATAAAGAACACAAGTCATTCATCTGTTTGATAGTAGTATCTAGTTTATAAGTTACCTGTGTGACTTCCTCTTGTTCCTTCATCCATCCTTCAAAACCCTGTCTTTTAGATTGACTGACATCCCTTAGTTGCTGCTGCAACTCTTCATATTTCTCTAGCGGAACCGTTTGCTCTTTAAGTTGCTCCATTTCTTGCCGTGCTTGTTTCACCATCTTGTGCAAGGTTTTTGTCTTTGGATCTTTTCTCCATGCATCAGTAGAGGCGGGGAGTTTTACCTGAACCTTCTTGTTACGCTGTTTAGAGTTCAGGACCCTGATTACCCCTGAGGGTGGTGCCTCCGTCTGAATTTCCTTATCATCTTTTTTTGTCTTAATCGGAACGGCAGTTGGAACCTCCGAGTCTTGGAAAACAGGCTGCTTGCGGGCCCTCTTTTTCCTCTTTACTTTCTGGTTCTTTTTCAAAATCCTGATTTGTTGCCTGAGCTGTGTTATCGTGTTTAATAGTTTAGTCCGTTCCTCCCTCAACTTCTTGATTTCCATTGATTCCTTTGAAGGAACGGCAGTCTGTTGATGATGAACTGGATCATGACCAGTTGCTACCTCTTCCTCCTGAGGTTTTTCCTCACTGCTCTGCTCCGGCGGTTCTGGTGTATGTACCTCAACTGGTTCTGATTCTTCCTCCCGGGGTTCTTCCTCTAGATTCTCCTCTTGTGACATGGGAACAGATTGTTCCCGTTCGGTATTTTCTTCTTCTTCATCATGCATGGGCATGTTCTCTTCTTGAAATTGGTCGTGGGGATTCTCTGAGCTAGAAGGTTGACCGTATTTACTCATATTGGCCAGGATGGCGGCCAGGTCATCTTCTCTTAGTAAGTCCTGTAATGGACTATTCTCCTGCTGTCCCATTTCTTCTTCCTGTTCAGTTTCTGCTTCTTTTTCTGTTCCCGCAGGCTCGGGTACTTCTTCTTCGGGTTGCTCATCTTCAATTATTATTGGTTGGTTGGTGCCTTCCTGAAGCTGTTCCAGCCTTCCCCTTATTCGAGCCAACCGGGCTGACTTTCTGGGTTTGTTTATGCTTCCTCTCATCTGAGCTAACCGAGCTGATTTCCTGGGTTCCTCTGGTTGCTCGGGTGAATCAGCTACATGCTTTCGCTTTGCGGATTCTTGTTGTAATTATGGTTGCTGCGATGTACTAGCAACATTTTCTCTGCGTTCTGCCTGTTGTTCTGGTGTGTTTATAGAACGTCTGCGTCTCAGGGATGGTTCTGTCGATTTCCCTTCAATCAGTGCAATGAGTCTTTCCCAGCTTCTCTGCTACTGGGTAAGACTATAACTAACAACAAGTCGAATTAACCCGTGGTGACTAACAATTGCTTCTACGTGCTGTGCCCTTTTCATACTTTGTGCAGCATCATGTAATGACGAATTTAAGAGTGTTGGTAAATTCACAGAGCATTTCTGTTTTAGAACAGCTAAAAGTTTAAGGTGTCGTGGTCTTACCACGTCTTTTCTTCCTTCGCAAGTAATGTAGCTCTGTATTATTCTTGCTAGCTCTGTCCAGGGTTCGCCTAGGGTCGCTGGCAAAATTCCTTTCCCTTTGATTGTCAAATGCTGGCCTTCATCTTGGAAGATGTCGATGACCTTCTGTAATCGTTCCTTTTTGAATGTCCATACCGGTCCGGTAGCTGGTAGTCCTGATACTTCTGCAATTATGGCATCAGTGACCGTTATGCGTTTCCCTCTTACTATGGAGTGGTCTTCTTGTAAATTCTGTAAGAACTCCATTGCTACTGTCTCATTACCCTCCTGTAAGCGATTGAAATAGTTCAACCATCCTGCCCTTTCCAGGATTTCTCGGGCAGCAGCAGAGATCTTTAGCTGTTGAGGCTCACTACGAATTGCCTTGCCCCCCATGATTTCGCTGCGATTTCTAAATGGAACAGCAAAAACGTTTTCGGTTTGAAACACAGAGAGCAGGGTTTCGCAAAAGAAAACACAGAGTATGCAACAGTGTAGCAAAAACAACTTGTGCGAAAAAATAAAAATAAAAATAAAAATATGCCATGCCGTGAAACCATGCCAAACCGTCGTGAACCAGATTTTCCGAATGATGAATTGACACGTAACACAGGGAATGATGAGGTTAACCTCCCCCCCCCGCAGTGTGATAGGCTGTCCCAGCCGGCAAATAATGGAGCGGCACCCAGTCTGTAATCAAGTCAGAAAGGAATAGCATGTGAATTTATGCCATGTTGAAAAAGGACAACAGATTACCGAAATCGAGGCGGAGGATGGATCGCGTGATATGATTTGAGGCTGTTGTGTTATGATTTGAGGCTGATGGATAGGCATGTATCGTATTCGCCAATCTTAAGCGGTCATGGTCACCTCCGTTGCCATGATTGGTAATGATAAATATTCATGCAGTGTATAAATCGGGAAATAACATGTGATTAATGCCTAGGATAAAGAAACAAAAGAGTGTTAATATCTTACCTATTGGCGTAAGCAAGGTGACTTCGATACCATTAACATTACTCTGCTGCCAACAGGTGTCCATAACCTTGGCAGAGTTGTTTTTCACCCCCGGAACCATGATCATGTGTGTATACTTAGGACTGTTATTATGTCAGAATGTAGACCATTATGTTGGCTTGGTGACCAGTTAACCATAATGCCATTCACGAGGAAAGAGCGAAACGTGGGCAGGCCGGCTCTTAATGAGACCTCCTGTTCCAAGGTTTGTTTACTTTGATACACCTTTTGGACCATATCCCTGGTGTGGTGGCCAGAATGGGAATGCCACTTCACTTCCCTCCTCATGATCATGGTAGGCTGGCTCTCAATGAGACCCCCTATACTGCATTTGACATTTGACATGTTTTTTCTTTTTCCTTATTTATACACAAAGGGTGGTTCAGCACTCCTTAAGAGTAGGAATGGTGGAAGAAGTCTTATTATCTCAATAGGAAGATTTAAACTCTTTTCCCTTATTCCCAAATATTAATAAAAATATTTTAAGGGAATCAGCATGATAAAGATAACCAATCAGGGCAAAATTAGTAAAACCATGTCACAAAAGGTAAGAAATAAGTATGTCTTTCCATCTGTCCTTTTATTAATGCAGAGCCTTATAGATAGAGCGATTTATGGTTTGCAGATTTCGGTATGTTGTGTCTTTATATTCATCGCATAAATGCATACCTGAGGCTTGAAGACTAGAAAGAAGACGGGAAAAAGCATCCTCAATTTAAATCATCAAAGAGATCAAAAGTATGCAAATGGTGTTCCGTTGAAAAAGCAACAACGATGGATAATAGAAAAAAGAACAAAACTGCAAATGCCGTTCCTTTTGGGAAAAGGAACGGCAATCATACGAAACACTCCATATGCCATTCCGTTGAAAAAGTCAGCACAGAAATAAAAGAACGCTGTTTTTTTTTTTTTTTTGAAGAAAAAGGAACAGTGGTAACAGCGATAAGCGTAACAATATCGTTTTTCTGAAAAAGGAACAGCAGAGATCCGAATGCTGTTCCTTTAGAAAAGAAACAGCAGAACAAGCAAAACCAATATAAAAAACACACATATGCTATTAGAAGAGCAAAAATCAAACTTTGTGGAAGAAAAAGGAACAGCAAAATGACAAGAATTATTCAAATCAAACTTATGTACAAGAATCACTCAGAAACAAAAAACTTTATGTACAAATTGCAAAAAGAAATAGACCCTTAATGAATTGCAGGTGAGGAAGATTTATCTTCCTCTCCTAAGATCTCCAGATCAGTATCTCGGCGTATCTGCTGGCAGAAGGATTCCCGAGTAAGTGGTTTACGGTAGAGACGGACTCGGTGACCATTTACCTTAAATGCATATCCAGAACCGTCAATAGTGATTAGAGTAAGAGTTCCATTGTCATGTACCTTCTGGATTTCGTATGGTCCCAACCATCGAGTCTAAAGTTTTCCAGGGAAGTCCTGAAACCGAGAATCGTATAACAAAGCCCAGTCTCCCTCGTGGAAGACTTTATTCTTAATGAGCGCATCATGCCATTTGGCTCTCTGCTGTTGAATTAATGCTGTATTTTGTAGTGCAGAGAGTCGAATTTCGTCTACTTCATTGATCTGCTGTAGTCGATTGAGTTGTGCCTCAGTTAAGTCTAGGCCAACTTCCTGTGCTGTACGCAGTGTTTGGATTTCGAATTCTATGGGAAAAATAGGTTGTTTTCCAAACACTAGTTGATAAGGTGAGTAACCAGTGGTGCTCCTCCATGTGGTTCGATAGGCCCAGAGTGCTTCAGGTAGTCGAGTAGCCCAGTCACGCCTATGTGATGCAATAGTTTTCGTTAGGATTGATTCTATTATCTTATTGCTACTTTCTACCTGCCCATTCGCCTGTGGGTGATATGGAGTAGTGATCTTATGCCGGACATGATAATTGTTAAGTGTTGCAGCTAATTTATGCCCAACAAATTGTGGTCCTCCATCTGTAATTATTTCTCTGGGAAGGCCATAACGAACAAATAGATGGAACAGGAACTGTATGACAGAGTCCTCTGTGGCTCTTGGTAATGCTTCTGCCTCAACCCATTTGGTGACATATTCTGTTGCCACCAGAATATATGTTTTTTGATTTGATGAAGGGTTGATGGGTCCAACGAAATCCAGAGCCCACCGTTCGAATGGTTCAATGACTAACTGTGGTTTCAGAGGCATTTCATCAGCTTGACCAGGTCGTCCTGCTCACTGGCAACTGTCACAGGCTTGGACGAACTTCTTTGCATCTTGGAAGATCGTAGGCCAGTAATATCCTGTCTGCAATACTTTATGTCCAGTCCTACGCTCAGCGAAGTGCCCCCCACATGGTCCATCGTGACAGGCTTTTAGGATGTCAAAGATTTCATCCTCTCTAACACATCGCCTGATATGCATGTCTGCTCCTGTGTGAAACAAATAAACTCCAATCCACGAAAATCGAGAACTTTTCTGAATAATCTGCTTACGCTCATTAGGAGTTAAATGTTTTGGTAATTTACCTACTGCAAGGTAATTGGCAACATCAGCATACCAGGGCGTTTGAACGGCAACAACAAACAGGTGTTCATCCGGAAATTGATCTTCCACTGCTGCTGCATCGCTTGATTTTGGTATCCTTGAAAGAAAATCGGCTACAGGGTTTTCTTTTCCAGGGCGGTCCTTGATTGTTATATCGAATTCCTGCAATAAGATTAACCATCGAGTTACTCTGGCATTTGTGACAGGCTTATTTGCTAAATATTTTATAGCAGAATGATCTGTATACAAGATGACAGGGTAGCCTGTGATATAATGTCTAAATTTATTGACAGCATGTATTACAGCTAGAAATTCTTTTTCAGTAACAGTGTAATTCAATTCAGCAGAGGATAAATTTTTGCTGATGTAATATATAGCATATGGTTTTTTATCCTCTTCCTGCCCAAGGACTGCACCAATGGCTGTATCTGAGGCATCAGATGATATCTGGAATGGTAGGTCCCAGTTTGGTCCTCGAAGGACTGGGGCTGTGGATACAAGCTTCTTTAGATCCTCGAACGCATGGTCACATTTGTCTGTCCAAAGAAAATCAACGTTACCAGTCAGTGCATATAAAGGAGCAGCAATGTGCGAATAATGCTCTATAAATCGTCTATAATAACCCGAAAATCCAAGAAAACTGCGTACCTCCGTTTGAGTAGTAGGAGTGGGAATAAGCAAAAGTATTTGGATTTTGGCCGGGTCTACCTGAATGCCGGCTGCTGAGACATAGTGTCCTAGGATAAGTCCTTCATTCATCATCAAAAAACATTTTTCATTGCTTAAGCAAAGCCTAGTAACAATGCAACGTTGTAGGACTTTCTCTAGGGTGTCTAGAGCTGGATCGAAGTCATCTCCGTATGGTGTAAAGTCATCCATGTAAACTTCAAGTCCATCATTGATTAAATCTGCAAAAATACTAAGGATAGCCCGCTGAAATGTGGCAGGAGCATTACATAAGCCGAAAGGTAAAACTCGATAGGCAAATGTTCCCCAGGGGCAAGTAAAGGTAGTTTTATCCTGGTCTTCAGGGGCAATCTGAATCTGATTGTATCCACTGAAGCCATCCAGGGAAGAAAAGAACTTCTTCCCCGCTAAAGTGTCCAATACTTGATCTATGAAAGGAAGAGGAAAATGATCTTTTTGTGTTGCCTTGTTAAGTTCCCTATAATCCACACAAATTCTCCATTTCCCATTCTTTTTTGGTACCACCACAAGTGGAGAGACCCATTTACTGTCAGAGATAGGGGAGATAAAATTCACATCTAAAAGTTTCTGAAGTTCAGTTTTTACAACATCTTTTAGATGGGGATTAAGTCTCCTTTGCGGCTGACGCACAGGTCTGGCATCTTTTTCTATGTAAATGTGATGGGTACATAACTGGGGATCAATTCTTTTCATATCAGGGTAGTCCCATGCAAATGCTTCTTGATATTTTGTTAACAGATGGATGAGCTTTGTTTCTTGTTCCGGTGTGAGATTAGCATTGATGTTTAAAGTTTTCCCCAGTGCAATTTCCACAGTTTTACTATTTGCAACAGAAGTGACAGTATTATTTGATCATGAATATCTTTCAGGGGATCTTCTTCTAACTCATTATCAAATGCTGCTTTTATCATGTGACATTGTGTGCGAGGTTCAGTTTGAGTAATGAAATTGTTAATGGCATCGTCTTCTGTTTGATCTTTGAAATCAAGTGCCTCTTGTATAGTTAATGGAGATCTAATGTTATCAGTAAGATATGATACAGGGTGCTTATTCGTTTTAATCATTGTGACACTTGGCTGCGCCGGAGGATATAGAACTAAATTTTTGCTATTTGGTCCTCTGGTTATGGTCATATTTCCCTGCCGACAGCCAATGTAGGCATCGGCAGTAGCGAGCCAAGGTCTACCTAAAATTAGCGGGTGTCCATCAAGTCGGGTTTTTGGATTAATTATCAGAAAATCGGTTGGATACTCCCAGGATTCTACAGAGACCATGAAATCATGTAGAGTGCCCTCTGGTCTAACCACAGATCGGTCAGCCAATTCTAACAGAGTAGAGGTGGGTTCTACAGATGTAATGCCGAGCTTTTGGCAGGTTGTGGTTGTTAAAATATTAATTGCAGCCCCTAAATCAACTAAGGCATTAGGCAGGGTCTGGCCATAAATTTGAACAGTTATAATTGGATTCCCGGGGTCTTCATATTTAAGGGGTGTTTCTCTTCCCAACAATAGGTCAGATAAGGTGCCGACTACTTGGACTCTTGGATTGTTTGTTATATTCCTCCTTGGTTTCTTTATGCACAACTCTTTTATGGTTTTGGCGTATATGGGAATGTCTTGAATAGCTTGGAGGAATGGAATTTTTATGTACAAGTTTTGTACTTCTCCCAGCTGGAAAATGCTGCCGTGGTATTGCAACTGCTGGAATGGTATGGCTAATTGTTCTGGGAACGGAGGAGAGGATGTGGTTGCTTGATTATGAGTTTGTTGCTTATTTACATCCTCTTGTTGTGACCGATGTTCTCTGGGTAACTGATCTTCAATATGAACTGTTTTATCTCCCTCAGTTTCAATTATACGCCCAGATCTTAACTGAAGGTCGTTGCACTCTTTTAAATCAGGTCCTGGTTCTGGTGATTCTAGGATTTGAATAGATTGGACCTGCCTGTTGTTTGGATTGGGATCGGGTTGGGCTGGGAGTTGCGCCTGGTTAGACTGGGATTTTGTTGTAAAGTCGGCAAGGAGCGTTGAGGAGCGAATGCTCCTCGCGGGTGGCATCGACTTTTGGCCACCATCGTGGTGGAGTTTTTCTGCGAAGTAGAGGGGTCCATTGTGCATATGGGCCATTTTGCGAATATGGTGGAGTGTAAGGGAAATTTGGCCAACCAGTTTGGCTTGTTTGATTCAGCCATGGATTTGGAGAAGGAAATGATTGTGGTGACCAGTTTGTAAATGGGGTTTGAGATTGATTTTGCCACACACCATATTGTTGAGCATTATACTGTGGGTTTTGAAAGAAAGAGGTTGGGTCTGGAAACATACCAGGTTGTCTTGGTTGCCACGGGCGGCGCTGATTGATTGAATTCACTGATTCTGGTTCTTCTTCTGCTTCCTTATATACTGCTTTCAATCCAGGAAGTGAGGGGCAGCTCTCCGTAAGGTGGTCTTTTGTACAGATGGCGCATGTTTGGACTTTATCCAGAGGGCACTCCTTGTGGCTGTGTTTTTTTCTGCAACGGGGACAGAAGATTGCCATGTTCTGTTCTACCTCCAGCTGCTTTTGTTTAGCCTGCACAATATCAAGTTGTGTAGTTAGTGTCCCCATAATATCAGTTTTAAAATTTTCTAATAAATTTCCAATTTCTGCACGTGTTACTCCTTCTGCTGATACTTTGTTGTCTCTTGCAAACCGATCATATTCTGCCGGTTTTATTCTTGTGCTGCCTCTCGAACTCCTGATACATAAGTCAAGGATGTCAGTAAAATTCTCTTGATAAATATCCCCTTTGCCCATAATGTTTAATGTTTCAATCCATTGTTCCTTCATGCCCCTCATTAATGCAGTTTTTAACACTTTATCAGGTAAAGGTAGCGATGCATAAGGAGATCTTTGTAAATTATACTGAAAACGTTCCACATACTCCTCTAATGTTTCATTTGGTCTGGCTATCATTTGAAATATTTCGTCTTTTAATTCTCTAGACCTACAATAATCCTGGTATTTCTTTAAGAAGGATTCTTTTATTTGATCCCAATTGTTGATAACCCCACCACCTAGCCCCATAAACCATCTTAAGGCAGCCCCTTTCAATGTAGAGGGGAATAATTTCAATTTTTGGGGATCGGTGGTGTAATCGTACCCCCGACATAACACATCGAATTCGAACAGGAATGCATCCGGATCCTCTGATGTGAGTCCATGAAATGTGGGGATATGCTGAAGAGGGATAGCTTTCATGGGTGCATTTGCTGCAGAATCCACTATAGGATATTGTAATGTAGAGGTTTGAGTGTTTGGCTGGTTTTGAGCGTTTGGTTGGTTTTGAGCCATGGGATCGAATATGTGCCAGTAACCTTCTGGGATATCTAGGAGGGTATTCCTAGGTTGGTTGGGAACGGTTTTGACAGGGATCTTTTTAATAGCGCTTCCTTTATCCGGAATAATGGGAATACCAGGTGTTTGAGGAGATTGAATCTCTTCAACAATGACTTTCGCGGCACTCTCCTTATCTGTGCTATCTAATGGCTGATTTGTTTCAAGAGGAGATTTTGGTTCCTCGGTTTCCCCTGTTTCTCCTTCTCCTTCACAAAAGTTGCTAGAGTTCCCTTCCTGCAATAATTCTGGAGTGGAATTTTCAACTTCTTGAAAGACCTACTCCTCAGTTTGACTATGCACCTCAGCACAGGCTACAGATGGTGATCCTGTGGCCTGAAGGGAACTAGTAGGTGGTTTAGAAGTGTTTTTCTTGAAACCTACTGATGGCTAAGACTCTGTTTTCTTATAGATTTCGTCTATGAAGGTTGTTCGGCCAAGGGTCACCGGCCCCTTAGCTTTTTCAGGTTTGGATGGGGGTTTGATATTTTTTCTGGTTTTTTCTGCTTAGTCATGCACTCAAAAATAAACTACGAACTTCTATTCAAACAAGCAAAAACAAATCTGTTAGGAAAGCGGATAATGAGCAGGTCTTTTACATGCTATGCACGTAGGTTCTTACCTTCCGTTTTTAGGATCCAACTCCTCCCTAGCAGGCTTGTACACTACTCTGAAAAAGACAAATGGCTTCACTCTTTCCCCGGCAACGGCGCCAAAATGTAGAGCTATAAAAAGGGTCTCTTTCACCTCTATTCACCTCACATTAATATGTCAACCCGAGAGCGTTTTTTCATTACAAAGAGTGACTCAATCCGAGGCTCATTCGTCAAAGTAATGCTAGTAGTACAGTGCTTTAAGAAATACAAGAGTAAATGGATGCTTAACTGAAATCAAATTGCTTTAAAGAAGTAAATCACACACTCAGGAAACTCAACAACTCATCAGTCAAGGGTTCGGTAATGATAAACCATCCCTTCAGAAACTGATAGAAAAAAGAACTCAAGCATAGATCACAAGCCTGGGAGCTAAACAGTGACTGATACTGCTCACTACAGTCTTAGATCATCTCTCACAGCAAACCATCAAATGCAGATAAATAGAACAACAAAGGAAATAAAGGATTAAACTATAATTCTGAAATGGAACAGCAACTCTAAAATAGGACAGCAAATGAATACTAAGTCCCGCGGGTTATATTCAACTTAATCTATGCACTCTTTGCAATCAAGGAACATGCTGTTAATCTAAAGGCGAATGACACAAATCATATTAATGGAACAGCAATAACAGTTGGGAATTATGGAATAATACTGATGCATTAGAAACGCACACAACACAAATGTCAATAGAACAGCTCTGTAGCTTGACAGTAAGGATATGCGATTAACTCTAGAAAGGAATAAGAACACAATGCAGAGTTAACACACAAATCTGGCTGTAGAAACTTCAATGATTCAACTTAAACAGAGCATGTAATCTGAACGTATAAGCATATCAAATAATCAACTAACAGTAATGAACAAACCACACATAAACGAAGCTGTAATGGTACAGAAGCAAGTGTCCTTCGGGGCCGGGCCCTTAGCCTCCAAGGATACACCGCTTTAGGTTAACGTAGATGCGAAGATGGAATAATCACCAGTCTTTCATTAATACATTGATCAAAAATACATCGAACCAGTTCTCAACAAAGCTGAATAACCAAATTGAATGTTTTACAAAAGATTACATCAAACGTATCTTATCTCGCCATTCTCTGTCTCCAAACTAACAGCACTTGTCTCTTTTTATAAAAACGATGGCGGAGATGTCCAAGCAATTAGATAAGTAAAGCAGCGATCCCTCAGGATCTTCGATCCTGAGGGATTCGCCAAACAGTTAACTTTCATCCAGTCTTTGCTATTGCGCTGAGCTGGTGTCCTCTCTCTCTTGCCCGAGCCGATTCTCCTTGATCTTGTCTCCCTATGTTTACGTTTGGTTCTCATCCGGAGGAACAGCGGTTATCTCCACTTCGTTCTTATCTTTAGAGCAGCAACCCTTCGTTTTCCTCTTTCCCTGTATAGAAAATAACCATTATCAGTGGCTAAGTTATACATATCGATTTTCACATGTTTTGTGATAGTTCCCTATGACTTTCTAAATCCATGATACATGGGACATAATATCTTTAACCACTATGTTTGGCACGTAGGATATGATGTGAGAATGCAGTATATACACCCTAAAGTATTTTAAGGCCTTAACCAAGGCGTAGGCCTATTTTTCCATTATGTTATATTTCAAGGGTGCATCCCTCAGAGCCTTGCTAAAGAAAGCAATAGGTTGTTCCATTCCCTCTGGATTTTTCTATAGTAAAACTACAACCACTGTATACTCGGAGGCAAATGAAAATATCAGGAAATATTTTGAGAAATCTAGGCTGATTAGGAGAGGAGCCCGGGTGAGTGCAAGTTTAACTGATTCAAAATATTTTTTAGCCTCTACATTCCACTTAACCCCCGCACCCTTTTTCAGCATGTTAGTCATATTTCTGAGGTTCTCAGTGAAGTTGCGAATAAACCTCCTTAAGAAGTTAATTTTCCCAATAAAGGACTGTAACTCTTTAATGTTTCTCGGGTGTGTGATCTGAAGTATTCCCTCAACTCTCTGTGGGTCTATCTTAATTCCCTTATCTGATATAATGTGGCCAAGGAGCTTACCTTCTTGCAGCCCGAATACAGTCTTCTTGGGATTTAATGACAGACCAAACCTTCTACATTTTTCAAAAAATATTCTCAGATGTTTTAGGTGCTCCTCATCAGTCTTGGAATAGAATGTTATGTCATCCAGATAGATGACAATGAAGTGACCTATTTCCTCTGAAAAGGCTATGTCCATTGCTCATTGGAAGGTTGCACCAGCGTTCATCAGTCCAAAAGGCATTTTTACGTACATAAAAGTGCCCCATGGAGTGGTGAAAGTTGTCTTGAGTTGGTCTTCTCGGAGTACTAAAACTTGGTTATATCTTGAAAAACCATCAAACAGGGAGATCCGCTTTGAGCCAACTACCCTCTGCAGGATATGTTCCATCTTCGGTAAGGGGTAATTGTCTTTAAGTGAGGCTCTGTTAAGGTTCCTGAAATCTATGCATAGTCTGATCTCACATGTTTTCTTTCTCACAGCTACAAGGTTTGAGACCCAATCAGAGAACCTCACAGGAACTATTATTCCTGCTTCGTACATCTTTTTAATCTCCTTTTAAATTGTAGGCAGTTGTTTCAGGTTTATTCTGCAAAGTTTATTTCTGAAGGGTTTTTTATTCTCTTTCAAAGGTATTTTGTGTTGTATAATGTTTGTGTCATAGGCCTTTATGTTGTCGTAGCTCCAGGCAAACACATCAACGAATTCTTTAAATAAGTCAATGTATTTATTTTTCATGTCTGTGGGTAAGGACTTAGCCAGTTTAATCATCTTTGGATTATCTTCAGTGCCTATGTTGCATTCCTCGACATCAGATTCTGAGTTCTCTATGGTGGGTTTTTTCGCTACATCATCAAAATCAAAAAGATCCTCTAAAGGTGCCAGACCTCAGGGTATGTTCTTGTCTTTTTCCTGCAGCACCTCTATTTCCTCTTTATCTGCATTATTATATTCTTCGGTTGGATTTCCAATTCCTTCAGTTAACACGTTTATTTCAATGTTATGGGGTGATTTTTCTTCGTCGGGGGGCTCTTCACTCAGGCAGCTATCATCAGATTTAGAGTCTGGATCAGAGAATTCAAACTCGTTCCTGCCTATCAGGAAATCCTCAACCTGCTTATCGCCCTCAAAGTAATACCAATATTTCTCATTATCAGGCACTACAGGTCTGTATTTTGTCTGAATGATGATTTTTTTTTCACTGGGAGGCTTATGATATAAACTAGCTATACAGGCTAGTCCATTCACAATTATGTTCTGGCTCCTAGGAACAAACACCAATTCATACTCTACAAAGGTTTTCAATAAATCCATAGTTTCATTCCTGTACGCTCTCAATCTAGGGTGTTTAGCTGTATATTCACCATTTAATTGTTTGATAATTAACTCAGAGTCTCCATGCACAGCTATCCTATGGGCTTCTAATTTTTTCAACAGATTCAAGCCTAGGATGAGAGCCTCATACTCTGCGAAATTGTTTGTACATTTTAAGTTTAGATTGAAAGCATGACTCTCAGCATAGTCACTCTCTGTGTTATGTAACCACACTCCCGCCCCTGCATTTTTTCTAGTGCAAGACCCATCGAAATTCATTCTCCATAAGGGATCTTTTTCAGGTTTATCATCATTTTCCTCCCTAATGTTGGTTTCACTAGCCTGTTGTATTATGGGGCCCACATCATGGTGTGGAGTGTTTTGTTCTTCCCGTTGTGTATGTGTTTTGGAGAGATGACTAGTCAGTTGTTTGCATTTTGTTTCTTGTTCACTCAAGGTTTCTATTTCAGTTCACTATCCCAAGGTTTCCTCTTCGCTTTCTTCTAAGTCCAGAGTGGCCATTATGTTAAAATCTACGGGCTCTGTCTCATTGTTTGTATCTATGTTTTCTAGTTCTGGCTCTTTTAAGGATTAATCGTTGCAAAGGATAAAGGAGTCCATATCTATGTGTACAGAGTACAGAGGTGAATTTTTAGGCTTTTCAGGGCTGCTGACCAAGAATTTCATTTGTGCATCTCTATACATTCTCCTAAGCTGGCTAAAAATAGGGATTGTGGCATATGCCCCATCCATCTGCATTGTACCTTGCAGCTTGGCTCCCCATGACCTTGATAATAACATACCATACTTAGGTGGTACATCTGCCACTACAACATCCATAACCATGCATTTTACTGGAATCTGGGTCAGGTTCACACACAGGTCTTTGATTAGGCCGAGGCATTTTACTCTGCTAGAGTCAAATGAATATAAATATTTATAAGGAAGGGTTGTCTCTAGGCCTAACCTCTCCATAACTACGTTAGGCATTAGGTTGTGTCATGCCCTAGAGTCATGCATTGCGTTGTGAAGGATCTTGTCACGAATATTGATACTGATGTAAAACAGAGGTACTACCCCTTCCTAAAACTTCCCTTCTATCTTTGGACCAAACAGAAGGGCTAGTTGATCATCACTCAAATTGACAGTGTCACTATTTTCACCTAGATTTAATGCTTTCAAAATTTGGCCTTTATATACATCATGAGTGGCCAACTCAAAGAGTGGGATAGAGATTTTAATTTTAGCAATCCCACTCTCCAAATTGAAGAGCGGTTGACTTTTTGTAACACTCAACTCTGTTTTGTTAGCCACTACCTTAGTGGCCGAATCAGTGTGCTGATTTTCACTATGTACAGTGTTAGGGACTATTTTATCAGGAACACTAGTTGCAGTGCTAGTGCTGCTAGTTGGTTGACTTTGTTTATAGGCACTTTGGTTGTATTTTTCTTTGTTCTTCCCAGAACTTTTAGCTGCTGATTTTCTACTTTCAGCAGTTGCTTTAGAAGCTTTCTTAGGCATTTTCTTAAGGGTAATCTCCGAAGCTTTAGGTTTGGAATTGTCTAAGTTATTTTTACTTCTAAGCTCATACTGTTCTATGACCTGCATGATAGCATTTTCAAATCCAAGCCTATAATCCTTAGATCCTAATATTTCCTCATCCCAATAGGAGGGTGAGGTTTGATCCTCTTCTGTGGAACAATTGTGGATTGAATTTTCTATTTCAAACATATTTATTGTGGTTCCCTCAGACTCTTCTATGATTCCCTCATCTTCATCAGGAAAGTTCTCTTGAAATTGGGGAATAAATTGCCGATCCGATTCTCTTTGTCTGTTGGGAGTGGTATTGTTTCTCCTAAGGTTCTGGTTCTGGTTATGGTTTTGGTTTCTATTTTGATTACTGACAGAGAGCCATTTTTTCCATCATTTGCTGCAACTTTTCCATGTTTTTGGCTAGATGGTCATATTTGGGATCAGAAGTGGAAGCTGCAGTGTCATCCTTATAAGTAACCCTTTTCTCAGCCCTAATTCTGGCTTTCTTCTCAATCAGGTTAGCCTCTACACTTGCTGCTCCTTTTTGCATATCTTCCAATGTGTTGTAATCTCTCTCCCTAAGCTGGTAGGCCATATTAACATCAAAGCCTTCAGGGTATTTCACTAAAGCCATACCTTGGGGAGGTTTCATATGTGGAGGAAGAGCGTTATGAACGTTGTTAAACCTTGTAGAGTAGTCATGGACACTCTCCCCTATGTCTCTTTTAAGGTTCTTGTATTCTGCTAAGATTTGGAGAGGGTTGGTCTTGATTTCCCATTTGTTTATGAAGGTCTGATATAAGGAGGGAAGATCCTAGATACTATTAGGAGGTAGGCCTTTAAACCATTTCTTCACATCTCCTCCTAAACTTTGTGCAAAGATTCTCATCTTGACTGTCTCATCATCTATCTCCATATAGTCAAAAGAATCTTCCATCCTATCTACATGGTGTTGAGTCGTGGTAGACTCTTTTGCAGTGAAGTGTGGGATTTTTGATTGATAATCATTTGGTAGATGCACTAAGGGTTGTGGTAACACCATAGGTGCATACCAGGCTACCATGAGGATGTTCTATGGAGGTACAGGATTGGCTTGAGTAGCAGTTATGTGGATGATAGGAATATTAGGACCAGCAACACTCTATTGAGCTGATTTAGGATGGCAAGGCCCCAAGTTTTGAATGAAATGAATATCTGGAGGTGTAGATGGGGGAGTCTCTCTATCCCTAATGTGTTGAACACTGTGAGATGGTGAACCCGGAAGCTCAAGGTCTGGCTGGTCTAGAGCACTGAATGACCTAGTTCTAGGTAAACTGTTTTGTGAGTCCAAGTCAAACAGCGGGTTTGATAGAGCTGTAAAGTCTTGTGGTGCAGAGTTAGCTCTATGGATATAACTGGAAATAGTTGGCCTTCTAGGTGTGGGAGATTTCCTGAGAATACTCTTGGGGTTGTCAACTATTTCGGGTGGGTCTGGGTTAGGATAAGCTCTTGTGTGAATGGTTCTTGAAGCCAGAATGTTGTCTTCAAACGGAGCAGCTTAATCCTACTTGTTACTTCTATTATGGTTGATGTTGTTATGGAGGCTGGTCTCCCAGTGGATTCTTATGTAAACCAAGATAATCAACAGGCCTACTAATCACCAGTGGAGTCTTTAATGATTCAGGAACTATGGAATCGCCAGGTGGAAGGTTTAGAATGTTTCAAGAATGGTATACTATCCACCATAGTGATTAACCACCAAAATAAGGCTACTATGGTATTCTTTAAGTTTCTTAAGTGTTTAAAGGTGTATTTTACTCAAAGTATCCCCAGCAGAGTCACCATTATGTTGGAGTTCCCATGTATTGGAAAGTTTGGCAATACCAAAAGATGAGACAACATCAGAACCACTTTTAGACCTCAGGATCTAGCCCTCCTAGGTCTAGAGAGGGATCTCTCTATATAGGAAAAGGTTTATGTCTTTGAAAGTTCTCTTTAAAGATATGAGGGTAGTTATAGGCACAAATTTTTTTTGTTTGATTTTTTGTTTGGTTGCTGGGAATCAGGAAGGAAGGGTTCAGTATAAGACAAGGATGAGAAAAGAGGATTTTAGGCAAAGGAGAGATAATTTAGAGAACACTCGAGACCATTGGGAAATGGAGTTAGGAAAGGGTTTACTTACTATTCAATATGCAGGCTTTCAATTGGGCTAGTCGTCTAAAGCATTGGATCTTAAAGATGATAGTGTGATATGAAATGGTGAGAAGGAAGGTGAAAGGCAAGGAAACCTCCAGGATGACCACTTAGGAATCAGGTCCAAGGACAGGACATGCCATTAGACACCTGTGATCCAACTCCTAAAAGGTTAACTCTTCAGACAAAGGAAACATTAAAGATTTAAACACAAAGGTGAAAACCTGAGATCAGAGAAAGGCTTTGAAATTTCAATGCTTCGGCATCCAACTTAAGGGAACTTAGAAAGGTTCAATTCATTGACAAATACCCTAGTGAGACATAGATAGTGCTCTAAACTCTTAGTATCCCAATTCACTCAATTGAAACCCAACAAGAACATCTAAGAACAGATTTATTAATTCATACATGAGCTAGCAGTAAACATCAGCTACTACACTGGTTAAATTAACTTGAATCAGTACTCAGATAACACATACAGTAGAAAACATCGAAGGTAGGGAGAGCAGAAACATAGGGTACCGTGCAAGGGTAAATCCTATGCCATATTTCTGATGCGTACCAAAAGAAATGAAATGAGATGAATTACAAAGGAAAATAAAGACAGAGATAGAAAAACATCACCGCTGCTTTAAATCAGGAGCCAAAGAAATGTGCTTGTCATATTAAAGAGCAACACTAGTCATGTACAACATTTCCAATAGCTTGATATTCACTCTGAAAAAATCTTCCTCAGCCTATCTTACAGCTTTACACAGAGAACTATATCTCAAGAGAAACAACTTACAATTCACAGATATTCGATTAACAACCTTTACAATGAGTTTCTTCATGATTTTTATAGCTGAAAGAGAGGCAGAGGAGGTAGATGAAACACTAAATGAAACATTAAAATAAGGCAGAGGAAAAGGTCTGAGGCCCATTCTGTCTTAATATCTATGCATTAATCTTTGGTACTCTTTGGAAGAAAGAGTGGTCTTCGACAGGCTGAACTTTACTCCAGGTATGTCTTTTAGGTACTTTCATTGCAGTACTCTGTATTACTCTGGTGAATAAACAAAAAGCAGATAAATTACTTTGAGGTCTTCCATACTGCATAACAAATGCTCAGGTATCATTAGGACTGCTGTCAGAGTGGAAATCTTCTCATGGACACAATTTAGAATAAAAATAGTATGGGTATTGTGTCCTTTCTCGGGAGGAAACTTCTGCTGATGTGAAACAATGATGATATTGTTTTCTGTGCGTTAGGCCTCTTTAGGCCTCCTATATTAATCATGAGGTCTTCAATTGGGTATAATTTCCTTTGATCATTGAATCAGAGTCTAAAATCTTCAATTACAGGCATTAAACTCTCTGATTATCCACTTATACTCTTTGCCACTTCATTACTGTCTCTGTATGTGAAATTTGAGCTTTAATGATGCTGGAGAGGTTTTACATAGTTAAACTTTGTACTTTTAATGAAATATTTCCTGTAGAAACCTTCCTGAACATTTCCATTGCAATACCAGGCTCAGAAAATAACCTTCTCTGCGCTCTGTGTCACTGTAACAGTGACTGTGAGCAGTGGAAATTCTCACCGCCTGTAACCTACAAAAGCACACAAATAATTTAAGAAAATCCATGCATGGTGGAGGATGGTTGTGGTGGAATGCTGTGGAATTGGCAGCGAAACATCGATGGATATAATGGATGCAATGTAAAGCGGTGGAAAATGCAGTGAAACGGTGTAGAAATGATCAGGTGAAGGCTTGGCGAAATGAAAAACTTTAATAGAAAATATTAAAGTCTTAATGTGGGGCAGAAGGATATAAATTTCAATGTAAAACATTAAAATTTTAATGTTCGGCGGGATGGTAAGACTTTCAATGCAAATCGTGAAAGTTTGGACTTTGGTGAAATACAAATAAATGAATGAAAAGCATATGAAATGAGTTGGAATGGTGGGACCCGGTCATGGGTGGAGGGCGATTCAACACAGACCGTTAGATCTCAGGAGGAGATCAATGGCTTAGATGATCTGATGAACTGCTGAGGTTGCGCAATGAACAAAATGTGAATGGAGCGCGAGATGCAACGAGGGCCATTGATCTATACAGATCAACGGTCGAGATCTGTTAATAAATTTTTGGAGGCGGGAAGTGGGGAAGTGGTTTTGGGATACAAAACCGTTGTTTTCACGCGGTGAAAAGGTGGAAAGGTAGTTTTTTCTTTTTGAATGCGATATGGGTCTCCAGCTGACACATGGCTCCAAGAAACCGCCCATATAGCGTAAATTTGAACGGCTAAAGACTGGACACAAAAACTGCACGAAATTTCTATGGGTCATTGGATCTGGGCCCATGAGATCAGACGGTGCTGGAGGAGCGCGATCTAGGGAACATGCGCGAATAGTAGGGGTGGGGTCAAACAGACAACGATTTCATTGTGGGCCATCTAATCTATGGATGAATGGCTGAGATCTGCAGATGAAATACATAGGCGGAGGATTTTGGTTAGTGGGAGAGAGAAATCTAAGCTGTTAGATCATAAGAGACGGATGGATGCGATCTAATTGGAGGGGACTGAAGGAAGGGTAAAAAATCTGATGGGCGTTGATGCGATTGGCTCTGGACTGTCGGATCTAAGGGAGATCGATGGCTGTGATTGGATCGGAGGGTGATCAATTGGGGAAGCGGGGTAGAGCAAGAAGAAATATGGGCCGTAGGATCAGAATGGATGGATGGCTTAGATTCAATCAGGGATCGACCAATCGGGGAATAGGAGGGTGACACATTTAGAATCTTCCGATTGGAGATTAAGGCAGTGCTGCGATGGCCATCGGATTAAACTGTGAATCGATGGTGGAGATGGCCATCAGAAGGTTACAACGGAGTGTGATTGGGGTGTGATTGAACAGGCGTAGGCCGTTAGATCTTTTCAGATCAACGGCAAAGATTTCTTCAAAAGGCCGACAGACTTAACACTCTCGCATCGGAACTTTCTTGGTTTACAAAGGAAAAGACTATTCTGCTCCAACTCTCCGATGCGATAAGCACCTTTTGGACTAGCGCTTGGTCTTAGCGCTCGGTCTTGTGGAGGGGAAGTGGTTAGGGGCTGGTCGAAAGGGGTTGTGCCTGTCATATGGTAAAATATGGGTTTTTTAGCCAAAAAACAGAGTTTTCAAGGCTGAACAAAGGTTTCGGTAGGGGAATGAAGGGCTTTAAAACCAGCTGAAGTGATTTCGCTTGCTTTAAAAGGATGAAAAATATGGTTGGGAGGACTCAGGAGGGATTTTTGGGGTTAAAAGGGGAAACTTTGAAAATGGAAAAAGGTTAATAATGAGGAAATTCGCAGTGATACAAGGGGCAGATGAAGGCCTTTCTGAGCACAATTTTTCACAGACAGTGAGGCTTTTTTGGACGAAAACAATAGTGAAGATTTTTTCAAAGGCAACAGACACACAGAGGCTTCAAGGATGAGAGATTTTCCTAGGAAATGTATTCCTTGAAGGCTCAAAAACAATTTAGCCACTTGTTTTCTTGCCAAAAAATTCATAGGTGGCTAACAGTAACTAAAAGGAATTATAATGTAGTTAAAAACATGATTTTTTCTTAAGTCCTAAATGCTAGAAATTAAAGAAAATAATTTAAAACAAACTCAGGTGCAATGACCTGTAAACCTCTGAGACAAAATACTTTTATTTTTGTTCACCCTAAGCTGGATGCTCTTGCATCATGACTATTCCTCCAAATAGGTTAAACACATACCCACTTGTAGATCTATGATCCAAATCTCCAACCCATTTTGCATCAAAAAAACAATGTATGTCAAACACTCTGTCCAATCATGGTCTTCCTTAGTAGCACAAACCATAATCACTAGTGCCATGCAAATTCATGAAAACTCTCTTTATTGTTCTCCAATGCTCATTCCCTAGTTTTTAACTACTCAATAATCCCATTGCATGTGAACTGTTTGGTCTTGTACAAACCATTACATACATCAGACTATCAATTGCATTCACATATGGAACATAAGGCATGTATTCTTCCTCTTTCTATGTCTTGGGACATTTTTTTGCAGATAAATTTACACCTACAATAATAGGAACCTTCACTGGTTTACTAGCATGCATATTAAATATCTACAATAATGTCTCATCATAGTTCCTCTGGTTTAACTATAGATTCCTCTTTTCCTGATCTCTTTTAATTTCCATGCCCAAAATGAAGTTTCCAAGACCAATATCCTTCATGTAGGATTCAGACGATAATTGGGTCTTCACATCCTATATAATTTCTTTATCATTTCCAATTAGCGACATATCATCCATGTACAAAAACAAATAAATAATAGGATCACCAACTAATTTATTATACACACAATGATCCATTTTCTCCTTATGGAGCCAAGTCCTTGTATATATGTATCAAATTTTTTTATATTGCATCCTTGGTGATTATTTTAACCCATATAGACACTTCTTTAACCTACACACCGTTGGTAACTAGGTCACTACTGAGAGGGGGGGTGGGGGTTGAATTAGTAGTGAGTTCACCCCCCCCCCCCACCCCCCTGCCCCCCTCAATAGTGAGGCCTCTTAAGAAATTATTATTCTTTTCCACCTTCTTAAATAATTCATCAACATATATGAAATTCACAACATGAAACAACACATAAGTACCTTCATAGTCATATACATGAGATACAAGGATTTAGGTGGTGTTGATGACAAAAAAAAGCCTCATCAACATTTGAGAAGAGCATTTGATCAAAGTCCAAATCAGACTCTTTTTATTTTGTAATGATTGATCTACCTAGTTCTATTGGGTCCAGTTACCCCCTCTCATTTCCTATTGACTTACAATATCTCTAATTATTCATCAAAAAGAAAATTGAATATCAAATTTACTCTCCTATAGATCTCTTTCAAGAAACCAACCCTTAAGTTGAATAGTAGGCTCAACCAAACCACACCTAAGGTTGCTCCTACATAAGGAGACATTTAAACTACAACGGATTTAATTCTGTTAAATTTTGGGTACCAGAGGATAAGTGGTTCCCCATGGCTTTGATCTTTTTCCTAGGGAAAAGTGTCCACTATATTGTACTGCTTCTCCTAAAAGTGACTTTATAAGAGGCAAAGTCAGTCTAATATTAAAGTGAATTTATAAGTGATAAAGTTACGTTCTAATTTAAAAGTGACTTTATTAAATTCAATAAAGAATTAGAAAGTGAAAAAGTGACTATGGAAACAAAAGGCTAAGTGGGTCTTTATTTAAGTGGGTGAGTGATTAAATAGAAAAAGTGAAAATATTGTGCATTTATTTTTAGCCCTTGATCTAAAGCTATCTCAGCCATTGGATCTAGGGATCACTCAAAAGTCACTTAGGCTAGGGTAAAAGGAGAGAAGAAGAATAAGAAAAGGTCACATTCATTTATTTCATGAGCATTTGAGAGAAGGCAAGAGAGAGCAAGGAGAAATTTTTGAGCAGGGAGGAGGTGAAGGAGAGCAGCAAACCTTTGGCATGCATCCCAAGGAGGGATTTCACAACAGATCTGTACAACATGAGTTTTGGCATGCATCCCAAGACATAAGAATTGTACAACATTGTTTGGCATGCATTCCAAGGAGGGTACGACACAGATTTCGAGGAGAAATATCAACAAATTGAAGGCACAAAAATCAAGGTAGTTGGGTATGATTTTCAAGGAGAAAATTCTGTTGTACATTTTCGTACAGTCCTTATAGGCCGTATGTTTATTTTTGGGTACATTCCCAAGGCTATCAATACAACATTTATTGATGTTTTCTGTCTGAACTGTGGCATGGTTTTTGAGGTGGAGTTTATGCATGGATATCGAGATAAGTCTATATTTTGTAAATGCTTGAATATTTCATGTGTATTTCATTTACTTTGTAAAATATTTTCAGAAATGAAGAAAATATCTCAAACTGGTTTTCCTTAAAGAGTTATAGGGGGTTTTTCCAAGGTCACATTGACCAAAAATCACTGTGTTATTTTCTGTGTGGCTGTTATAATTTTACTGTGCATTTATTTCCAGTATTTCCAACAGTAGTAAAATATCCAAATTTGTATTTTCATAAAAAAAATTCATTTCTATATTTTAATGTTTTTATCATGCTTGGATTTAACATTAAATGAATGGAATGATAAAGGAAAACTGATAATCAAAGTGGGGCCCGAAAGTTTACAAATTATAAATGCAAATATATTCTAAATGCAAAAAAAAAAAAAATCTAATCTACATATCTAGATTAGAATCGAATATAGATCTAATCCAAATCAAGAGAAAAGTGATTTAAAAGAATGGGTATTTAACATGGATTGTATGATTAATATCAAACTGTTGAAAAAGTTCTAACAACCAATATTTTAAGTTCCATGCATGCTCTATTTTAGAGAATACAATAATAAAGGTAAGCCATAAAAAAATAGAAATATTTCATGTAGTTTAATAAAATTAAATCTATTTCACATGACAAATTTATGAGTAAATAGTTACTCGGAAATTTAATTACGCATAAGATAAAATTGAAAATAAATAACAAATCTCTAAAAACATTAGAACAGATAAATGATCTAGAATAAAATAATTTTTATTAGTATGATTCTTTCTTCATAAAAGATCACTTTGCTATGCATATCAAGTAGCCCTAACATCAAGTATGGTTGCAAAATATCTTTAAGTTTTTTGCATACAATTAGATCTAAGCATAAAAGATATTAAGCAGATAAAATGTAAAATGGCTCCATGCGTCCAATGGACAAGACAAGAACAATGTATAAAAAGAATCTTATATTATATTAAAGAATGGGGCACCTGAGAGGAAAAAAAGAAAGGCGTTTTCCAGTTCTCCTTAGTGGAATGGGTTCTTGCAGCATGAAGTCTATCGGTGTTTGGATCTAAAATTCCTCTCTTTGGTTAATAGGAAAACCTAACAAACATGAGACTCAATGGGAGTTCACAAAAAAAAATGGAAAGTGGTGACCAAGAGTAGATCCAAAGTGATCTAATGCAATGAAGGTGACTAATGAATGGGGAAAAACCCCTATTTATAACAAAATATTGGGGCAGTCTAGAACTAGGTGCATGAATAAAATATTATTAATCGAATTCTAGAAGCACCCTTTAGGAATATTTTATTATATTTGTTGGAGGGAAAAGGGTTCTTGACTTGGGTCAATTCCTTTATTTATAAATAATAAATAAATAAATGGTTTATTTATCATTTTAGGGAAATGATGGGAATATAATTAAATAAATAATGGTTTTATTTAATTATTTATGGATGATTTAGTCAAATTTAACTAAGAATAGTATTTAAATAACGATTTAAATAACTTATTCTTAGGAAATAATTAAATAAATAATGATTTATTTAATTGATTACCTTGTTTTGGGTTAAATATGACCAAGAAATGTAAACGAATGTGGTGAAAGCGATTTTACTTGGGGTAAAATTAGTCTTAAATGGTTTACTTGGGTTCATCTAACGATAATGGGTTAGATGACCAAAAAATGGTGTAACAAATTGCCCCCCAACGTACGAGTGTTAGGAGCAAATCGTATGACCAAAGTACGTTGTAAGAATTGAATCACTAAATAGCAAGATAGAAATGAAAGAGAGGAATGTAAGGTAATCTAAAGTGGTGGAGGACTAGACCCTAAGGAGACGAGACTTACAGGTGCAACAAGTCTCAAGTGTATGATGTGTTACCAATGTGAAAGGCGGCGGGGGAGGCATATCTATGCCCGCCAAGACAATAGTACAAAGAATAAGGCGCCCGGAAAACCATGGAACGCAATAGTAAAACCAGTGCTAGCCTAATCATGAGCCAGAAATCAAGAATGATGAATCCCACATACATGCGATGCTTGGAATAATCGTCAGGACTTATACAATAATATGGTGGTACATGAGATATTAATACACCTAAATTCCACCTACACACGGGAAAGGGCTCGCGAAATCGGACCGACACGTGAAAATCGAAGAGGTGCTACAAGCGACTGAGGCCGATATCATCAAATGAGAGGAGCTGCATCAAGTGTTGGAATGAAGAAGTCATCTGGGTATGTGGGGGGCTACCTGCAGGGCCACCCCCTCCTGAGGGTTGAGACATTTCACACACACCCAGGTATCACCAATAGTTGCTGCTGCATCACTGAACCATCAAGTGTGTAGATCACAATCAGGCTGAAAAGAGCTCGAACCAAGGTACACTGCCCCATAGACCTGACTTCTGGATTAAAGGCGCTGATGTCGATAGAAGTCGGGCCATCATGGATAGGGCAATAAGGGAACCCCAACTAAGCCAGGAGAGAAAATACTGGAGTGACGAACAGACGGACACTAATGATGATGAAATGGGGGATACGAAGTGGCGGATGGACAACTTCCCTTGTTAGAACATAAAAAACATGGATGGCTTGGTAGCGACGGACACAACATCATGAGGGATGGGGGACAAGGGGACTGAGGGTCATACTGTGCAACACGAGAGGTGGACCAAGTAATGAAGGGTGGAGAACTATAGCGGGATACAAAGGGACGCAAGATAGACACGGAAGTTATAAATTTGAATGTTTGAGGGTTTTAGAGGGGAAAACTAGCATAAAAATGGGAAAAAATAAAAAATGGAAGAGAAACCCTAGGGTCTGAAACAGCTGGATATGCAGGAAGATAGAAAACGACAGTGGTCGCAAAAGAAAACCCGTGTGGAGTCGCCAATTGTTAGTATGATTCTTTCGTCGTAAAAGATCACGTTAGCTATGCATATCAAGTAGCCCTAACATCAAGTATGGCTGCAAAATATCTTTAAGTTTGCTGCATACAATTAGATCTAAGCATAAAAGATATTAAGCAGATAAAATGTAAAATGGCTCCATGCGTCCAATGGACAAGACATGAGCAATGTATAAAAAGAATCTTATATTATATTAAAGAATGGGGCACCTGAGAGGAAAACAAGAAAGGTGTTTTCCAGTTCTCCTCAGTGGGATGGGTTCTTAGAAGTCCTCAGTGTTTCAGATCTAAAATTCCTCTCTTTGGTTAATGTGGAAAACCCTAACAAACATGGAACTCAATGGGAGTTAAAAATGCAAACAAATGAAATTGGTGACCAAGAGTAGATCTAGTGTGATCTAATGCAATGGAGGTGACTAATGAATGGGGAAAACCCTTCTATTTATAACAAAATATTGGGGTGTTCTAGAACTCGGTGCATGAATAAAATATTATTAATCACATTCTAGAATCACCCTTTAGGAATATTTTATTATATTTGTTGGAGGAAAAAGGGTTTTTGACTTGGGTCAATTCCTTTATTTATAAATAATAAATAAATAAATGATTTATTTATTATTTAAGGGAAATGAGGGGAATATAATTAAATAAATAATGGTTTATTTAATTATTTAAAAATGATTTAGTCAAATTTAACTAGGAATAGTATTTAACTAATGATTTAAATAACCTATTCTTAGGAAATAATTAAATAAATAATGATTTATTTAATTGATTACCTTGTTTTGGGTTGAATATGACCAAGAAATGTAAACGAATGTGGTGAAAGCGATTTTAGTTGGGGTAAAATTAGTCTTACATGGTGTACTTGGGTTCATCTAACGATAATGGGTTAGATGACCAAAAAATGGTGTAACAATTTTCATATCAAACAAAAACGTAAAATATGAAAGAATTTTGTCATTAAAAAGAATAAAACTTGCATTAGAAATAAAATTATTTGAATACAAATTGATAAAACTTGATCTCTCAATGCTTTGTATCTCCAACAATTCTTTGAAAATGAACTTTGCCAGCAGAAATAAGGATTTTTTAAGTGAAAGTTTTTCCTCACTAACAAAGATTGAATTATAAAAATAAAACCACCAAATAACACAGATCTAAGTTTCACCCTTCACCTATAGCTAAAATCACTTTACAAAAGTGCTCAAAGTATCAACGTTGCAACAAAAGGGACCCCTTCCTCATTCTCCAAACTCTTATTTATAATTTACAAAATGAATCCAAAAATGGATATTTGTCGAAGGTATTTCTGATCCATCGATTTTGGAGTTGTAAATCCTTTTTTCCTTTTCTTCTCGATCGATATAATTGTTCCAAGAAGTTTTGGGGTTGGTCTTTTCACATGTTGTTTGTTGGCCTATGACCACACATGACATGGCAAAGCGTTCCCTATAAGGAAATTACAGGGTAGAGGCAGAGAAGAAGTTAGAGCGAAACAAAAGCAAGTGACAGAGTCTTGAACGTGTTTAGGTTGAGCCGTGCACGCGTGCAGGTCAAGTCGTCAAGGTGGGAAAAACAGTGAATGGGGCAAGTATTCGATGAAAAAATAAGAAAGGACCAGATGCAACCAAAGAGACAAGGATGACAAACCACAAAAAGGGAGTGGTGAGGACCGTTATATCTAAACAACGAACAATGGCTAATATTCAAATCACAAATCGCAGATCCCAAATGTTGCAAGATAGGCACAAGGGGTAAAAGTAAAAAATGTCGAAGTGCGATGCGCAATGGCAATGGGACCCAGTCACCCGCCACACTTCCTTTCATACCATTTCCCTTTCAAATCGCTAAAGCCTTACCTTTCTTCCTTTTCACTTCACTTCTCTACTTTACCTTTTTCACTGCTATATCATTGCATCTCCTCCGCTTTTCCTATCCCCTTGATTGCGGTTAAAGTGGACCAACCCGCCTGACACGTCACCCCTTTCTCCCTCACACTTCACACTTCACAACAAATAAACACTTAACCCTTGTTGTGCACATTATAAAATTTTCGATCTACGACTTGCAGTCACGATCCCACCTCCTTGGCACATCACTTACCTTCTCCCCCGCACTTTGCACTTCGCTCCTTTTAGTGTTTACCACCTCCACTTATGGTTAAACCTTAATTTTTGGGATTTGCGGGTAGCGGACGGGTCCCACCTTCCTCCACATGACCCTTCTCTCCCCACACTTCGCAAGTTTCAGATTTTAAACCTCTACTACCTATAACTAAAACTTAAATTTTGTGATTTGAGATGCGGCCAGTCCCACCTTTTTCACCTCCCACTTCGCATTGCATCACCAATTTCCTTCCTTATATCGCAAATTGCAAAAATTACGAAATGTGATGTAGTCACAGATGTGATGCGGCTCTAGAATAAAATTTAAACATTTTTCAGGTCCGGTTATGTGAGTTTTGACGTTGTTTTTCTTTGAAAAAAGGTTAATCATGGCAAACAAACTCAGGTAGCAAAAGACAGAAAAGGTCGAGATGGGTCCCACCCATGTGCTACGTCTTTCCACATCTAATCGCCCTCCACATTTCCTCCTTCTCCACTTCTCTTCCCTACATCCGACAACCCTTATCTTATTCCAACCTCCCCGCAGCATTCCAACTTTATCATGAGGGGGGGGTCTGAAATTAGTGGTATCTATTACTTCCCACTCCTATACGTGCCTTCCTCTCATCATTTCGCACCCCTCCCCGCCCCCCCCCCCCCTCCGATACGGCTTACCACTTGAGACCCCCTCCGAAATCCAGTTTCTAGGTCGCAGTTCAAATACATCACAGGCTTATGCATGGAACATGGAGTGGTGTCTTATTCATTTTGCTCAGGAGTCCTTCACTAAAGAGTTTGGCACGTGTAGTACAACTGGCCACTTCAGAACAGACTGAGTGGAAATCATAATACTGAGGGAGTGGAGGCTTTCAAGTAATAGATGGAATCGTACGATGACAGCCAGCCTGCCCACCTGTGACCGCTCCTCTCCATACCGTCTGAAGGCTCCCATAATTGGCCTCCATGATCAACCACGTCTATGTTGTTTACTGTTTTATTTTGATGTTTGGATTGTGAAATCTCAATTTCACCCATTCATGTTTTAATTCTCTCCATATATAATTAATTGCTAGATGTACGCTCTGCAAGTTAGGTAGGATATTTTGATTTCATAGGTATAGGTTGATCATAAATTATTAAGACCATAGACCCTCCGGGGACTCTATATGTAGTGAGTTCTAAGATGAAAGAAGAGGTTCTAGAATTTTGGAAGAATTTTCTTGTAGTTTTGTATGATTTTGCTCCCTATGCTCTGAGATACATATTTGGGAGAGTTGTTTGAACTTAATTTAATACAACGTTGTTATTTGGATTCCAGATGGAGCAATGAGTAGTATGTATTTTTTTCCCTCTGTAATTAGTAATCTCTTTTATGTATAATCATCTATCATACTATGCTGCTTTGAAGGTCTGTGTAATGTAGATGTCGGTAGTTTGCAATTTTATTCATGAATTCGTGTTTGCATAGCGATTAGGTGTTAATGCTCCTATATTAAGCTTGTCGCACTCCCTTAATTTGCACTCTACAAACCTCTTTTGTTGCCCATATCTCATTCATATCCGCTTCCTCTGAGGTCACTGGGGGACAAATTCTTAAATCTCTTAAGCCTGTCTCTTGTGATTTCTTTCTTTGTTCTTCCTCACCGCCTCTACATATTTTTAAAGTTTCTGCTCATTGTTTTATACCTGGCCCAATTAAAATCCATCAAGCCTCACAACCTCTTGAGCCCTCTCACAGTATAGGGAATTCACATGAATCGACTCCAAATTATTCTTTGTTCATGAACCACCAAAACCTTTTTTCTCTTATTCCACATTCCGTCAAAGGCATTTATTAAATTGTTCACCTTTAACCTCTGATTTTAAGATGTCCTAGGCACTAGTGTTTTGCAACTCAGGGCTGTCTCTAGGAGCTACAACATCTTTTTAGCGCCGTTTCCAGGGAACGAATTAGAAAACCTTTCCTTGGGATACGACATTATCTTCACCCTTCAATTATGTGAGCACGAAGGTTTGAGAGTTTCATATTCCTCACCTAGGCGACTCCACTATAAAATAGTCCTAATCAGAAGTAATCTTGGCTTTCACTAGGCCTTACACCAGATTCAGATCCACCATCTACCTCCACCTCTAAATTAGATGGTTGTGTTGAGTTTCCTTTTGAAAAAGTATGCCCCCTTGGCCCTCCCTCAGCCTCAAATGATATGCCACAAGACTATCTTGAGTGGTTGCGTCGGTTCACTAGGGAAGATAGTAATTCTGCACAGAAACATATTGAAAAATTTTGCGCTTTTGCTGAGAATGTAAATGTAGAGCACCTAGATGTGGTGTTCATGATTTTTGTCCAATCCTTGGATGGAGAAGCTCGAAAGTGGTTCAAATATCTTGCTAATAATGCATTCACCACTTAGGAATAAATGGAGAATTTCTTCACACTAAAATGGGGAGAGAAGGGGGACCATGGATATGTCCTCATAGAGTTCTACGCTCTTAAAAATAGAAAAAATGAGGATTTAACAAAATTTATAAAGCTCTATAGTAATCTTCCTACTGAAATAATGCCTCCCCAAGCAACTACTAAGGTGGTCTTCGCAGGCGCTTTTGAACCAAAGTTTGGGTTCATCTTAAGAGAAAGAAGATCCACATCTCTGGATCAGATCCAGACTGATGCATTGGTGGTAGAAGCAAACTTTGATTCTACTGGTAAGTTCAAGGGGAAGACAGAACATGAGGCTAGAAGAAAGAAGGGGGAGGATGCTTATAGCTCAAATCAGGAGAGGGAATCACAGGAGTATAGACTTGAAGAAATTAAAAAGCTAATAAAGAACCTCTTGAATAAGTTGGTTAAGCTTGAATCAGAGGCCAAGAATTCCCCTCCTCATTCCAACCAAACGATTCCTAACCAGGGGTTTAATCCTTAATATCGAAGGCCCCCTCTGCAACTGTTGCAACAGGCTGAGGAAGTCACAAACAACCAAGAAGATCAATTCCTCGCCTACTTTGATGATGAGGAGGGTGACCCCATCTTGCAAGGGGAACAAGAAGAAGAGGAAGTCCCTCTAGAGGATCAAGAGATTGACAGTTACTACAGGAAGTTTGTGGATTTCATGCAAGCCCAACTCCACAAGAATTATGATCTCAGGTCCTCCAAGAAGAGAACCCAAGTGCAGGAACAAGACAAAGATTCGACATCAAGAGAGAAAAACGCTTATAGTTATGCCACTAAGGGGAAAAATCCTTTAGAAGAGACTGCCCATCCTAAAGCCTCTGCACCCACCTCCTCGAAACAGGGCTCTGATCCTCCCTAAAATGAGAAATCCACAGCTACACCCTTGAAACTGCCTGACCCTCTTGAAAAGCAGTCCAAAGAAGCCATTACAGGAAAAGGGCCCACACCCTTTATTCTCCAAGAAGAAAAACCCATGGTATTTTTTGGACTGAATGTATAAAACCAGCTTCTAGCCTATGCTGAAGAAGAGGGAGGTGAGCTTACCCTCCATCAAGAAGGAGAAGAGAAAAAGTATTTCCCAAAAGAAACACTAAAAATCAATGTAGAAATTTTGTGACCCAACCCCGGTTTTCAGTTTCTCCTTATTTCTCCTATTAAGTTAAATTTCATTCCCATAGCCATACATACAACAAGCTGGAAAAATAATTATTTTCTGAAAACACAAATTCTGGAAATCTCACAGTGCTGAAATGCAGAAATAAAAACTCATAAAATAAATTAGCCACACATAGAATTTTGACACGCTTATTTTTGGTCAAGATGACCCTCGAAAAAACCCCTAAAAATCTTGGGGAAAACCAGTTCGAAAGATTCTCTTTATTTCTGACTATGCTTTTACAGTGAACAGTAAAACATAGTAAAAGTTACAGCAAATACAAAACCCACTTATCTCACTTTTCATGTCAACCTCCAGCCTTGAAAATCGTGCCAACAACAAACAAAAATTTAACAGAAAAATTACAACATTAAATGTTGTACTTGCAGCCTCAAAATGTGCCAGAATATGCCTGTACGGATTGTATGGATTTGGTATGGAATTAGCAGCCTCTCCTCGATTTATGAGCCTTGAAATAGCCTTTAAATTTGTGCCCTTGACTATTGGAAACCACTCCTCGAAATCTGCATTATACCTTGCCTTGAAATGCATATAACCTTGTTATATGAATTTTCTGTCTTGGTAAACGTGCCAATAAATGTTGCTGTATCGAAATGTTGCCTTACGAAATGTTCCCTCTTATTGTACAGATTTTCTGTGTAGCTTTTGCTGCTCTCCCTCCACTCAGAAATTTCTCTTTAGCTTTCTCTCCTCCTCTCTCAATCTGCTCATGAAAGAATGAATGATCTTTTTTCTCCTTTTCCTCCTTTAACCTAACCCTAAGTGAATTTTGGGCAATCCCTAAATCCAATTGCTGAGATAGCTTTAGATCTAGGGTTGAGATTAAATGTGCATTTAATTCTATGTTTCTATTTTTTAATTCACCCCACTTTAATAAAGACCCTCTTAGTCATTTATTTTCAAAGTCAATTTTCACTTTCTAATTTCACATCGACTTTATTAAAGTCACCTTGAAATTAGACTTAGTAACTTTATCAGTTAAAGTCACTTTTAAATTATATTTGACTTTATAACTTTATAAAGTCACTTTAGGAGAAAAAGTGAAATACATTTGGACACTTTTCCCTAGGCCAAAGATCAAAGCCTTAGGGAACCACCTGTCCTCCGGTAACCAAATTTCAACACTCCCTCTTACCGAGGAAGGTGTTCCTCACCACACCCATCTTGTCTCTGAAGTAGATATGCCTTCCCCGTACTAAGTCTTTGGTAAGAATATCTGCAACATGCTCGTCAGTGGGAATATACTCAAGCTTCATAGCTCCCTTCTAAACATAGTCTCTGATGAAATGATATTTGATCTCGATATGCTTTGACCTGTAATGAAATATTGGATTGTTCGTGAGTTTAATGCAACTCTGATTATCACAGTATATCACTGAAGGTCTCAACGACTGACCAAATAAGCCAAAAAATATCTTGCGAAGCCATATGTCCTCATAACTAGCTAGACTGGCTGCCATGTACTATGCTTCCGCTAAACTCAATGCGACTGACAACTGCTTTCGGTTGAACCATGACACCACTGCCGAACCCAACCCAAAATGGCACCCTGAAGTGCTCTTTCTATCAGAAGCATAACCTGTCCAATCAGAATTAGTGTACCCTACCTATAATCCAGACCATACTCCACTGTCCCTAGCAAGTACCGCAAAATGTGTTTTGCAGCAACCCAGTGCACCGTCCTGGGATCACACATTAACAGGCTCATTGTGTTGACTGAAAAACATATATCTAGTCTAGTTTTAACCAAATACATCAAGGAACCAATCAAATTTATATACAATGTGGGATCCACCAACTCGGAATTTGAAGCGTGAAGCTTCTTCCAGTTGGTGATCATAAGTGTTGACATGGGTCTACAATCCTCCTTGTGGAATCTGCTAAGGACGTCCACAATATACTTCCCCTGTCCCAGGAAGAAATGCCCCTCCTCCTGCCACACCTCCAAACCCAAAAAGTAATGCATCAAGGCAATGTCCTTCATCTCGAACTCCGACGTAAGATCTCTCTTGCAGCCCTCTATGAGTCTCTCTGCACTTGTAATGACCAAGTCATCCACATACAACACTAGAATGAGAGGCTCCTCACCTATCACAATAAAGTATAGGTTCGGATCTACATCACTCTTTGTGAAACCCATCTCCTACAAGTACGTATCAATCCTAGAGTACCAATCTCTAGGAGCTTGCTTCAGGCCATAAAGTGCCTTCTTCAACCTGCATACATGGGACTCCTTCCCATGCACCTCAAAGCTCTGTGGTTGCTCAATGTACACCTCCTCCTATATGACGCCATTGAGAAATGTGGTCTTCACATCCATCTGGTGGATATTCCAACCCATCTCTACTGCTATCGATATAATGGAGCGAATCAAAGTATATCGATTCACAGGAGTGAAGGTCTCCTCATAATCAACCCTCTTTACCTAGGAGAACCCTCTAGCCACAAACCTTGCCTTGAATTTCTCAATGTTGCCATATACAACATGCTTTACCTTGTAAAGCCATCTGGAAATAACCAAATATTTTCTCTCAGGCCTCGGCACCACCTCCCAAACATCATTCTTCATGATAGAAGAATACTCCTCCTGCATGGCCTCTCTCCAGACCTGCTAGCTAGATGCCTCCTTATAGCTATAAGGCTCAGAGTCAACGAAGTCGGAAAAATTTTCCATATAGCTACAGAACCTCTCAGGTGGTTTTCTCTCTCTGACTGGCCTCTTTGGCCTAGCAACATATGTGGCCTCTCTCAAGGTATCTTGAAGCCACTTCGCCTTCCTCTTCCCTAAGCACACTTCTCCCACCAGAGAATGAAACTCCTCCTCCTCATCAGGATCCTGAACTCCTGAATGTTTGTTTGCTTTCCTCCTGCGTGAACATGAACCTGTAGATGTTGAAGTACTGTTAAGCACGTAAATCCTCTCTGTAGACAAAGACGATCCCTCTAGCCTTAGAGTGGGTCTAGAAACAAAGAGACATTCTAGAGTGTTGATTCCTAATTACTGAATGAAAAGAGGACACGGTAGATCCACCTACCTAGAATCCAACGTCGTCGTCGTGACTGTAATGGTGGTGGCCTCTTGCTCCTGCCTTGGCAAGTCACAATCCTTCAGCAGTCATGCTGGGATACCTTCACATAGAAAAACAAACAAGAACATCATACGACATAATAATTTCATTCATAACTACTAGCCAGTCAAAGAGGGCTAAGCATATTGCATTAAACATCTAAAATAATACAAAATGGGAACCAAACAATAGTCACGTAGATGTATTGATAGAAGGAAGAGTTACAACAAATTCTTTGACATCGTAGTTTCCTCCAGCGGGGTTCAGCCGGAGCATGTCTCAGATGCTCGTCAAGGAATTTCGATGGGATGAAGGCATGGACTCAAGCTCTCTCAGAAGGCATGGACTCAAGCTCTCTCAACGTAATTCCTTCTTATTCTATCTCTTCAATATTTCAGCTATATTATGTTCAATTCTCCATGTTCAGCTAGCTTATGCAAAGAGAGATAACTTCTTTTTATAGAAGAAAATGAGGAGGTCAGGATCCCTACAAAGGTGGGAGGGAGGCCTATCCTTTAGGGATTTCCCATAAGAGGTGGAAACCATAAACTAAAGGAGGGATTCTGTGATTTATTCATTTCAACCATTCCAATGACTCATCCTCAAAGTTGTTTGAGTGGAATCTCTGCCTCTATTTTTTAAAAGCATTCCATAAACATCTTGGCATGGGTAGCTAACTGAGACAGAGCGGTAGCTGGCATGAGGCCTAGTGTTAATCTTCGTCTTCGACGTGAGGGTATAACTGACTACTCGCGCCAAGGCAAAAACAAGGGTTTTTGAGTCTCTGCTCAGGGAATTTTCAACAAAAGGAATATTACTCTCATGTAAAGGGATACAATGATGGTATTTGCAAGGCATGACACTACTTATTGATCATGGAAATGACCCTCCAATGGGCAAGATGGGTATTGCAAGGACAGTGAAAAAATTTTGTGTAACAGATGCCCCCTAAAGCATGAGGTCCAAGGGAGAGGGAGGGGCGAAATTCTTTATGAGAATGCATTCAAACAAAACACTGCTGTTGGAAAACCTGCAATTACAAATAGAACTGATATCTATGATACATGAACATGTGGTATGGGCACAACCATCCATAATAAAGCACATAAAAACTGAGATCTGAGGTATGGACACAACCATCTAGCAATAAGGATCAACAAATAAACTTAGGTATGGTCGCAACCATCCAATCAAACGAGTCATATAATAAGTCATAATAATCCACAATAACCCGCAGCCTGGATTTTATTAGACAAAACCGAGGGTATTGCGGTCCATCTCAACCCGAACAAGTACAAATTCAAGCATGCGAATATATGAGATGGAGTCGAACATGCAAGAAAATCACCTGATTAGCAGCCAATGGTGAAAGTTGTTAATAGGCATGAGAGAAACCACCAATAATGAAAATGGCTCTCAAGGTACAACCGGTACAATCCACGGAATGTGAACAGTGATCTAGCGTCGAACATCCTTAGAATCACTCGATCAAAGGCCAATGATGTGGACCTTGCATCAAATGCGAAAAACCTGCAATTAAGGCATGCAAGCTCCAAGGTGCCAAAAGGGAGTCTCTAGATTAAATTCCTGGATAATGAGCTGAAGTTGACAAGAAGTGACCTGATCAAGGTGGGCCATAATTTTTCCCACATCATCAACACGAGACAGAGGAACATGATGATAGTGAATCAGGACCAACAGAGAATCAGAGGGAGGTTGAAAACTGAAGACGCAAACTTCTCTGGAACATATCAGCGACACGACACTGGAATTGGCATTATTTTAAATAAAATGATATGAGGTCATGATGACATGGCAAAGATCAAATGAGAGATCAAAAGAGATTACCCAAACCCATGGAGGCAAAAAGTGACAAAATGAGATGTCCCCAAACCAACACGAATGTAGACAAGTGCCATGTTCAAGAGCGACATACTGCCAACTAAAACTTGGTTCCATTTTCCCCCACCATTTCTAGCGAGTACCCAAATTATTTTTTAAAACAAGCTTGAAAGGGATAGCATATGCTTGTGTTGTAAGTTTGTCCTTCGGACAAATCCAACCTAGTACATTTTACAAGCCCTAGGAAGGAGGAACTCGAGTAACGTCATGGTGACGAAGTCCAATGTCATCAAGGTTTAATGAGTCTGAAAAAGGGAAAACTCGACATCTTTTCATGTTTAGAGAGTTTGAAAAGAAGGCAAAAAATAAAACTCCAGTAGGTCCCTTTTCGTAGGTAGTATCACAGATCTAAAAAGGTAGAAAACAATATCTAAGAGAACCTCTTAGTCGCGATATGCTGAGGTATTCCTTTTTCGTAAATAATATTTCTCGGCCTGAAAAATGGGTAAACGTATACTGGGTAGATATCATTTCGCAGCCATTTAACGAGTTCAAAATGACAAGAGTCTCAACAATCTTTTCAATTTTCGAGAGTTAGAAAAGAGCTAAAAGATGACTCCTCCTGGAGGAACAAGTGGTATTAAGGGTAGCAACTGGTTCTGGTGATGGTGGAATTGCTCAGAAAAAGTAAAGGTCAAGAGGCTGGATAACAAGAACACTCATTGCAGCGGTTCCTTAGGAATGGGTAAAACAATCTAGTGAAGGTGTATGATCGGACAAGAAGATGGTGACGGCGGAATGAGAAAACCAAGGTTCATCTAGCAAAACAGGCTGATAAAGTGGCAATCACGAGAGGTAAAATAAGAATGGTTTCATTTTTACACAAGCTTGAAAACAAAGGTAAACTATGCTTGGGATTGGTTTCATTTTTACACAAGCTTGAAATAAAGATAAACTATGCTTGAAAAACAAGGAAAAACGGGCATGCCCCAGCATGGTGGCTCAATTCAAGGTACATGCTCCCCAAGCTTCAGTCCATCTGAAAGGCAGATGGACTGAAGGTTCAATTATGAGATCAAGAGAAAGACTCGACTGGGATTTTATGAAATCTTATCAAAGACTCGAATTGAAAAGAGAACCTGTTTCTTTTTTTTTAATGAGGTTGACACAGAAGACGAACTATCCTCGGACGAGCTTGTTTCATTTTTTAAGGAGCTTGACACAAGAAAATGAATTGTGCTCCAATGACCTTGTTTAATTTTTTAAGGAGCTTGAAACAAGAAAACGAACCATGCTCCAACCTTCTCATCATGTTGAATAAGAATTCATGACTTCCAAGAGGTTTTCGTCGGATGGGAGAACAACATATCGAAAATCAAAACCCAATGGCCCTAGCACACGATGCACAACAGCACTATCACTGAATGAATGCATGGAATAGGTGGCCACATAATTAACCTTTAGCGGGGAAAGTACAACCGATGGATAAAGATCCGGAAGAGACGATGGTGGGCCAACTGCCACATCAGGACCAAAGAGTGAAAGCTGATCAATGGTCACGATCCGACCTTTGTGTGGGAAACAAATCACACAAAAGAGGTAGGAGACAAGTGCACCCAAGAGTAGATTAAAATCCAAGGGACCTTGGACCACCATCACGTCTATATAGATGTTTTTCCCTCCCAAAGTAATACGCAACTACGGAAGGATCCCTAACGGTTGACTGGTTCCTCTGTTAAAATCCAACAGATTCTGAGTAACAAGCACAAGCGGTGGAGAACCAAAAACTTGCCAAGTAGTTGAATACAGAATACCAACAGACGTGCCTTCATCTATAATCATACTAGGTATGACCATATCAGAGGCTTGTACCGTGATCTCAAAAGGAACATAAGAAGGAAGGCGGTATCCTGCAAATCAACTCCAATCGAAGGAAGCGACCAAACTTCTTGGAGGGGGTACCATAGAAATGAGATGTCATCCCCTGGTGTTATCGGAGCAAGAGGAGCATCCTCCTGTACCTCCATCATGGGAGCAGGAGGAACATCTTCTTGAACTACAGGGACAGGAGGATCTTTCTCCAAGTCCGACGAATTTGAAGAAACAACAAGAACGTGAGGGGTATGTGATCCACTCTTGACAGAAAAAACCTAATGAACCATAGGTGGGATCAGATCAACTGATTCCTCGACCAATGGTTGGTCGGGAATGGATTCATGAATTCAAATTTCCGAGGGAGCGGGATCGACCAAAGATGAATCTTGATCAATCGTAGAATCAACCAGTGGAGGACTTGAAGAAAGCTTCTGGTAGCCAATCAGAAGGTAGGGTGCAAAAATAGTAGGGTTTTCCAACACTCTCACGGCTTCATCCATATACGGACGAAGGTAAATGGGATGACGCCCTTCACAGAACTTATAGGGATTGGAAATCTTACCCAGTTTCTTACGAGTCTTATCAGCACTAGTCGAAGATGTGTCACCAACATGACTTTGAGAAGCCAAAGACAATGGCGGACAACTGTCAGAACATGCCTCGAGCACCTTGCGGATGCCAGGGTAGTCTCGAAGAAGGTGGTCGCCCTTGCACAACTTGCAAGGGAATTTAACTTTCCTTGAAAGGTTGGATGGTTTATCGATGGAAGGTGTCTTAGGAGCAACAACTACAGCATTAGCCTCTCTCTTATCTAACTTCTTCTTTTTCGTCTTCTTCTTCTTCTTCTTCTTAGCCACTTGGTTACTAGAATCCAAACTTTCACTAGGAAAAGTAGAGGAAGAGGACAAAGGAATAGGCAAAGAATGGGAGAGGTCCACCTTAGAATCAACATGATGTTTTTTAGGTGGAGGGGATGGTCGTATGGAGGGCGGAATACTCAAGACCATAAAGGTCGAGAATAACCAAACAGGCAACCCAACAGTTAACCCAGGCAGGGATAATGTTTCCATATAAGGAGCACCAACATTTCCAAAAGTAGGAAAAGGACCAGGATTCCCTTCGGAGGGGATTCCTTGGTTGGTAAAATCTGGGATAGTTGCCATTGGAAACAACTGTAAAAAAAAACACTAAGGAAGATAACTTTAACCAGGAATATTTCATGGGCAGTTAATTTTTTAAGACATTGAAACAAAACTCCGTTGTTTCATATTTTAAGAGTCGAGAAATGGGAAAAAGGTGACTCTATCACTTTCTGGTTGAAACGAGCGTGAAAGGACAAGTGCTCGATGATCTTTTCACTTTTTAGAGAGTCATGAAAAGACAAAAATGACTACTCAGGTAATCTGAGCAAGAGGGTGTACCAAGTTTCCGTGAACTGCCATATACACCTTGGTGATCAAATGAAAGACAAATGACCAAGGACTTAACGTACGTGCAGGTAGTCTCCCCGAATGTTGTGTTCGGTGTATCACGGTTACAAGGTGGCAGACTCGGCTTCCTATGGATAAAGGATTGCAACCAATGAGGGTCTCCCTTTATATACGTGACGGTATGGGGAGCACAAGTCTGTACTAGCGTTGTCTAAAGCCAGATGGCGAACGACAACTACTAGGTTTAACGACGCCAGAACACGTCACTAGCCTAGATCTCTAAACATTTTGCGTTAGGTTCCATTGCTTTCTTACATTATTTGAATAAATTTTAAAGTTGATCTTGGATTATGTTCCAGTTTTAAGGCCTTATCGAATTTGGATCTCAAATTTCCTAAATGCAAGCTATATGAAAATGAACATCATTTTTTATTCAATGAATTCTAATTACGAGAAGGATAGAGATCTTCCAAACAAAAGCAAACAATGACAGTATGCGAAGAAATCCACTGGTACATCTAACACAATCAAAGGAAAATGAAACTCTTTCCTAGACTATCAAACGCTAGTTATGCAACAAAATATTTCACTTTCGATGTAAAGAAAGAATGCAAAATATGTTTTTTTTAATTTTTCAATGAAAAGAATTACATGTTGTACTAATTACATGAAAAATGAAAACAAACACTAGCTTGAGTATTGTGTAAGAATCGAAATTTAATGACTCAATCAAACGCAAGGAAAACACAAAAAAACACTCAAACTAATGTTGCAATCTTCCAAATCAAAAGAAAATTTTCAAAATGACCAAAAACAAGCAACGTAATCTATGCTTGGAGCAACAAGGAGAAGAATCAATCAAAAAATGAAATGAACCTTCAATCAAAGCAATCACTCAAAAAGATCAAGAAAACTAAGTGCAATCAACCCAAGAATGAGAATGACAATAATCAAAACGACTTGGTTTCCAAACAGAAGGCTCAGTGCACCAGAACACTTAGAAACCCTAAGGCCTCAATTTACACCAATAAGAAGATGGACAAATGACTGAGAAAAGCAAGTCAACAACAGTCAAAATAGTCCCAAAGTTATAATTACGCATAAAAAATAACCCAGAAGCAAGCACAACTGACCAAAAGACTCATTAAGGAGGTCAAACCAAATCCTAGAGGATTCAGTGCGACTATAAGGCTATAATCCACGCCAAACAGGGGTTGGCGCAATTGCAACAAAAGAAACCTGCGCCAATCGGCGCGACTGTTCAAACGAAAAACGTGCCAAGATAGATGACTATGGAAAAAAAGAAAAAGCAAAATTCAATGAGAAGAGGTCAATCTTGACACTATGGAGCTGAACAGAGGATATAAACTAAGCAAGCAGACCAGAAAAGACATATAAGCAAATCAATGACAAAAATTTACCCAACAAGATGAAATGACAAACTCACAATGATCCCCAACGAAGTCACCAATTTTTTAAGCAGGTAAATCCTCTCTGTGGACTGAGACGATCCCTCTAGCCCTAGAGTGGGTCTAGAAACAAAGAGACATGTTAGAGTGTTGATTCCTAATTATTGAATGAAAAGAGGACAGGTAGATCAACCTATCGAGAATCCAACGCTGTCATCGTGGTTGTAGTGGTGGTGGCCTCTCGCTCCTGCCTTAGCAAGTCACAATCCTTCTGCAGTCATGCTCGAATACCTGCACATAGAACAAAAAACAAGAACAACATATGACATAATAATTTCATTCATAACTACTAGTTAGTAAAAGAGGGATAAGAATATTGCATTAAACATCTAACATAATATAAAATGGGAACCAAAAAATTGTCACATATATGTATTGATAGAAGGAAGAGTTACAACCAATGCTTTGACGTCGCAGTCTCCTCCAGTGGGGTTCAGCCAGAGCGCGTCTCAGATGCTCGTCAAGGAATTCAGACGGGATGAAGGCATGGACTCAAGCTCTGTCAACGTAATTCCTTCTTATTCTATCTCTTCAATACTTCAGCTATAGTATGTTCAATTCTCCATGTTCAGCTAGCTTATGAAAATAGAGATAAATTCTTTTTATAGAGGAAAAGGAGGAGGTTAGGATCCCTACAAAGGTGAGAGGGAGGCCTATCCTTTAGGGAGTTCCCATAAGAGGTAGAAACCATAAACTAATGGAGGGAGTTCGTGGTTTATTCAGTTCAACCACTCCCAATGACTCATCCTCGAAGTTTTTGGAGTGGAATCTCCACCTCTATTTTTAAAAAACATTCCATAAACAGCTGGGCATGGGTAGATAACTGAGACAGAGCGGTAGCTAGCACGGGGCCCAGTGTTAATCTTCCTCTTCGGTGCGAGGGCATAATTGACTACTAGCGCCAAGGCAAAAACAAGGGTTTTTGAGTCTCTGCTCAGGGAATTGTCAACAGAAGGAATATTACTCTCATGTAAGGGGATACAATGATGGTATTTGCAAGGCATGACACTGCTTATTGATCATAGAAATGACCCTCCAATGGGCGATATGGGGATTTTAGGGACAACGACAAAATGATGTGTAACAAGTACTGTGTCAATTGTCCATCAGTGGAATACCCAGTGGATTGCTCTGCGGACTGCTCTGCATGTTGCCCGAAACACCAGCCCTCTGACTCTGCAAGCCACTGCTCACTGATGGACCTGACATCGTAATCGATGCACCTCTTGATCCCTGCCCACTATATCCCTGTGCCTGACTCAGCTGCTCCTGAGGGTCAGGCTGATCCAGATACTCTAACTCCCATGACCTCCTGAAAGCCATATCCTCCTCGAACTTCATATCTCGTCAGAAAAAAACTCTCCTCTGTGTAGGAATATAAATCCGAAAGGCTTTCGAGGGCTCACCATAGCCCACAAAGATATCCTTCTCTACGGTGGGCTCTAGGTTGGTCCTCTTCTCCTTGGGTACGTAGGGGTATGAAATACACCCAAAGATACGAAAATGACCAATATCAGACTTCTTCCCAAAAAAGCCTCCTCCGGATTCACATGCCCCAAGGCACGATGCAGACTCCTGTTCTTCAAATAAACAATTGTGTTGCAGGCCTCTGCCCACAAAAACAATGGTAACCCCTGATCATGTAGCATGGCTTTAGCAGCCCCTCCGATGGATCTGTTCTTCCTCTTCACAACCCTGTTCTGCTGGGGGTTGTAAGGAACTCTGAACTCCCTCCTAATTCCTTCCTCCACACAATATTCAACAAACTCACCAAAGGTGTACTCCCTTCCATTTTCTAACCTCGAGGACTTGATCTTCCGACCTATCTGAGTCTCGACAAGAGCTTGGAGCTCCTGAAACTGCTTTAAGACTTCACTCTTAGTCTTTAGGAAATAAATCCAGGTCTTCCTGGAGTGATCATCAATGAATAAAACATAGTACTCATATCCACTCAAGGAAACATGAGACATCTGAACAATCACATCGGTATGAATCGAATCAACTATCCCAGTCGATCTGCTGTCACTTCTGGGAAAATGGGATATGTCAAACTTTCCCATCACACATCCTCTGCATGTATCTAGGTGATCAGTATTGAAATCTAACACACTTGTAGTGATCTCCCGAAATGTCCTCAAGGCCCCATCCTGCGGTGCCAAATCTAACACAGCTCTGAACTACTAGCTCTGCTGTCAGTACTACTGCTCAATTCCAAAAGGGGTTGAAATGAAAAATTTTACACCTTTGAATGGCGTACACCAATCACTCTAGCTGACTCTAGCTGACTCAGCTGGAGTGCCCCTGGGATATATAAGCACCTATCCTCTACAGAACAATACCTCATACCCTCTATCCTCCAATGCTAAGACGGATATAAGGCTCTTCCTCATCCCTGGAACATTAAGAACATCTGACACCTTCAAGGTAGGTTTGGGTTCCCTATCAAATTTCAATGTCCCCACACTGACTGCTCTAACAACGTTGTCATCTCCACGTACTACCTCTATATCAGTGCCACTCTCTGAAAGATCTGAGAAGTACTCACGGACTCCTATCATATGACATGAAGCCCCATTATCAACATACCAAAAACCTGAAGATGCTCCGCTAGTGGAGGGAAATGCACACTCCCTCTCACCCTCCATGGCAAGTGATCCTGCACTAGTGGACTCACAAGAAATGAACCCAAACTCCTAGTCAAATCTCTCTGAAAAGTCCTCTATCTCTGCTAATGATGCCATGGTCTTGTTCTTACCCTTATTCTTCTTCTCTGGACACACAACTAGATAGTGTCTCATATTCTAACAATTCCAACACTTCACCTTGGAATAGTCCTTCTCCTTGTTCAACTTCTTACCTTTACCTTTGCCTTTGCCCCCACCGCCACTTGTGGAAGCTTGATTATTTCCCTTGCCTTTCTTGCCTCCTGCTAACAGTGCTACATCCTATCCTTCTCAAATGGTTTGGTTGCCCCAAGCTGGTTCTTTCTAATTTCATTTTGTATCAGCAATAATCCCAGAACCTCTCCCAAGTGGGAGGGTTCTCACATGCAACAATCCCATCAACAAAGTTTAGCCATGAACTGGGAAGGCCATCCACTGTAATCTGAACCAACTCAGTGGGTGGAAAGACCTCTCCAACTACTGCCAACTCATCTCTCACATTAGTGATATTTGTGAGGTATGCAGTAGTACTATCTGTCTTTTCCATCTTAATGGCCTTCAGCTTCTCTCTTAGGACCATTTTTATGTTTTCATTGGTACTCTAGTAGAGATTGGTCAAGGCTCTCCACATCTCATGATCAAGTATCTTTCCTCTCACATGAGGAATGCAATGGTATTTAATACCATCTAGAATCTGTCTCTTACCCTTGTTATTCTTCTTATTAAAGTCTGCAAACTGAACAGGGTCAGTAGGCACATTAACAAGGCGCTGTTGAGTACTCACCGTTATACCCGAGACTTCTGCCTCCTTAAAGATGCTCTGCATTATTTCCTTCCATATGTTGTAGTTGTTATGCCCATCCAACCTATACTCCACCCTCAAGCCCAAAGACATGCTTGTTGTCCTAATAAACTGAAAACGACATTGTTGTAGTAAACGTTTTGATTTCTGTGTGTAAAATCAGTTTGTTGTAATTTTTCTTCTTGTTGTGCCAAACTGCACCTTTCAGCAAAATAGCTTTGATACCATGTAGAAATTTTGTGACCCAACCCCGATTTTCAGTTTCTCCTTATTTCTCCCATTAAGTTAAATGTTCATTCCCATAGCCATACATTCAACAAGCTGGAAAAATAATTATTTTCTTAAAACAAAAATTTTGGAAATTTCACAGTGCTGAAATGCAGAAATAAAACTCAGAAAAATAAATCAGCCACACACAGAATTTTGACACGCTGATTTTTGTTCAAGATGACCTTGGAAAAACCCCCTACAACCCTTGGGAAAAACCAGTTCGAAATCTTCTCTTTATTTCTGAATATGATTCTACAGTGAACAGTAAAACACCGTAAAAATTACAACAAGTACAAAACCCAATTATCTCAGTTTCTGTGTCAACCTCCAAACTTGAAAATTGTGCCAACAAAAATTTAATAGAAAAATTACAGCATTAAATGTTGTACTTGCAGCCTTGAAAAATGTGCCAGAATCTGCCTGTATGTAATTGTACAATAGCCTGTCCTCGATTTCTAAGCACAGAATCAGCCTCAAAATTCATGCCCTTGACTGTTGGAAACCGCTCCTCAAAATTTGCATTGTACCTTGCCTCGAAATGCATGAAACCTCGCTGTACGGATTTTTTTGTCTTGGTAAATGTGCCAATAAATGTTGTTGTACAGAAATGATGCCTTGGGAAATGTTCCCTCTTGTTGTACAGATTTTATGTGTAGATTTTGTTGCTTTCCCTCTGCTCAAAAATTTCTCTTTAGCTTTCTCTCCTCCTCTCTCAACCTGCCCATGAAGGAATGAATGATCTTTTCTCTCTTTTTCCTCCTTTAACCTAACCCTAAGTGACTTTTGGGGAATCCCTAAATCCAATGGCTGAGATTAAATGTGCATTTAATTCTCACTTTCTATTTTTTAATTCACCCCACTTTAATAAAGACCCTCTTAGTCATTTATTTCCAAAGTCACTTTTCACTTTCTAATTTCACATTGACTTTATTAAAGTCACTTTAAAATTAGACTTAGTAACTTTATCACTTAAAGTCACTTTTAAATTAGATTTTATTTTATAACTTTATAAAGTCACTTTAGGAGAAAAGTGAAATACATTTGGACACTTTTCCCTAGGCCAAAGATCAAAGCCTTAGGAAACCACTTGTCCTCCGGTAACCAAATTTCAACAATCAACAGCAATTTGGTTCATTAGGGGAATTTTGAGGTCTAAAATGGGCCTCCTAAGGAAAATGTACAATCAAAATTCACTTTATGAGAACCAATCACATTTTAGGGGATGACATCATCCCTAATGGTTGAGGTGGCATTGATTGAGTTAAAGGTACTTACTTGTCACATTCTCAATGATGGATAAAAGCTCATGGTTAACCATGGTAGTGCTCTAAGCACCTTTAAAATCAAAGTAAAGTACTCATAATAAATTTCATTTCACACTTTTTGAATAAAAATATATTTTGTCATTTCATATATCTTGAAAGAAACAATGCATATCCCTATACATTTATTATATTATATTATATTATATTATTTTTACGTAGTATATTAATTACATGTTATTATACAATTTAAATAATATAAATTTTAATTAATAACATATAATAATTAATAATTTATAAATTTATATTTATATTTTATTTTAAGTTATTTAAGTACAAAGGACAAATGCATTAATTGTTCAATAATGATGACTTTTTCTTGAAAAACTCATTCTTATTTATAGTCACATCAATACAATTTTTTTATTAATTTTATTTTGGTACAACTTTTGAATTGAATTTAACTATGGTTACATGATTGTGGTGCAAAAAGTGAATTTCAAATTAATAAATATTATTTTATTGGTTTAGCTATTATTTTATTATTTCCTTAGGAGTCCCATTTTAGACCTCAAAATTCCCCTAATGCATCTAGAAACAGAGGCAACATAGCTTAATTGTCTAGATCCACAAGAGTATCTTCAGCCAATAGTGTTGTATTCAGAGATTGAACACCAATCAAGTGGGCCCAATGAAAGCCAAGAAAGCTTCCCAAAAGAAGACCAATCAGGTTTTCTATTTAAAGACCAATCAAATTCTCTTTCCAAGTTTGCTAACCTTGAAGAAAATTTTAAAAGTTCTCCATCATTAAGTTCTTATTGGGATGTTAAGGAAGAAACACAACATATTGTTACTAGTTATGATCCTCTACCTGAGTTGATTAAGAGTTTGCAGCTCCCCTGCAAGCTTCTGTATGACAAATAAAATGATGAAGAGCACACCAAGCAGTTGATTATAATGGAAAATGAGAAGAAACAAGATTCATCCTTGTTGCTTGAAGATAATCAGTGGCAACATAGAAGCAAAGCAGCAGTTTGGAATGAGGTTTGTTTTCTTGTTACAAATCCTCTAGAAAAACTCATGTTGCATGTTTACCATGATCCTTTGGTTAGTATATTACAGTCATCAGTAAAGGAAAAATATGAGGTATCACTAGTACATTTGGCAGAAATTGTGACACTTTTGACCAAATGTTGGAAATTTCCCCAAATTTTATCAATTTTTCAAATCTCGCCCACAATTGTCGCTATACCGACGTTTGGAGACAAGTGTCAGTATTGCGACACTTAGAGGTAAATGTCAGTCTTGCGACGTTTGGAGAAAAGCGTTGGAATTGTGACGGATTGGAGGAAAGTGTCAGTCTTGCGACACTTAGAGCTAAGTGTCGTTATTGCGACATTTGGAGAAAAGCATCGGATTTGCGATGGATTAGAGGAAAGTTTCGGTCTTGCAATGCTTTCCTCCAATCCATCGCAATTCCGATGCTTTGCTCTGAATGTTGCAATAGCGACACATAGCTCTAGTTACCATGTTCCATACGAAAAGCTAAGAAACTAGCTCTGCGATTGATCTAGTAAAGGAAAGGTTAGTTTCTCATTTTATATCGTGGGTTAATCGCTTCGGTGAATAGCTTTTGGTCAAAGGTTCTTTATAAAATGAACGGTTATTTATAAAATACGAGTGAGCAGATAGGGGTCAAACACCTAGCAAGATCACACATCTTTCGCCATTGTAGTATAGTTATATGTAGCTCATAGAATTCCTCATTGTTATGGAGATTGTATAGTTTAATTACTCTTGAAAACATAAAGCATCGGCAAAATCGAAAAAAATTGGCAAAGTGGATCTCCAAGAAACCCGATGAAGAACAAACAGGGCAACTGGATTTTGAAACTCCAAAAACTAGGTTGAACTCTATATGTTGGTTGTACATCAAACACAAATTGAAGTGTCGTCTTTCATTTTTAGTAGTAAATTAATAGATCACCTAAATCGAATCGGATGGAAACTTTCTTGTCAACGTCCAAGCAGTTGAAATAGAGATCCAAATATGTAAGAATTGGTAGCTTCCTAGATCTGTAGAAATAAGTGCTCAATTTTTTTTATTTGAGTGATAGAGATTTGTAAATTGTTTCGATAACATAATGTCAATGAAAAAGTTATTAGAGTGATAGAGATTTGTAAATTGTTTCCATAATGCAATGTCAATGAACAAGCTGTTAGGTACGGGACAAAGGACCCATTAATTGATTTCAGCTTTTCGTGCATTAGTGAAACTTGAGGGAGTAACAAGATCTGGGAAGGAAAGTTTCTAAAAAAAATGGTTTATAAGGAGTGAGATTCATTCCATCCCTTACAATTTTTAGTGCACAAAAATCCATAGCTTTGTAAAAAATATATTCCTCACACAATATATTCAATCTTTGTAGATAATGAATCACATTGCATATGAATTAATCAAAAGAAATATTCCTTTTGTTGACAAATAAGTTGCATTAAAAACAAAAAAAATACCTTAGATAAAAATAGCTTAATGGATTGACCTAGTGAAGAACCAATCCTCTTTGGTAAGATCCTCTTTTTTTTTCAAAATTTTTAAGAAATGTTAACCATCAAAATTTGTTAAATTGTGACCGCACGGATGCGCTATGCACGTTCGTGCGGCCCGTTTGCCGTTGCTACCTTATGCCTTCGTTCAGTCATGCGTGCCGTGTCACGCCGTGTGAGGGCGCCCACCCGAACGTGTTTGGGTCGGGTCATTTTGTTTGAGGACGGTCGTATCAAATTTTCTAAGTTGTGACCGCATGGGTGCCTTGTGCATGTTCGTGCAGCTTTCTGTTTGCTCCCTTATGCCTTCGTTCGGTAACTCGCCGTGTCGTTTCGTTTGAGGGCGCCCACCCAAACCCATTCGGGTAGGGTCGTTTCATTTGAGGGCATCTGCCGAAACCCATTTGAGTAGGGTCATTTTGGTTGAGGGTGCCTGCCCAAATGCGTTCAGGTCAGGTCGTTTCGTTTGAGGGCGCCTGCCCAAACGTGTTTGGGTCAGGTTGGGTCTGGTCGGGATTTTTTGATGTGTGAGGCTTCCCAAGGAAACACGTTCATATGGGTCGGGTCGATTCATGTACTAATGGTGCTAAAGGAAACACATTCAGGTGGGTTGGGTTGGATCTGGTCGAGTCTTGTCGTGTGAGGTCGCCCAAGGAAACATGTTTGTATGGATCGGGTCGAGTCGTTCGATGGCACTCAAGGAAACACGTTCGGGTGGGTTGGGTTGGGTCTGGTTGAGTCTTGTTGTTTGAGGCCGCCCAAGGAAACACATTCGTAGTACGGGTCGGGTTGAGTCGTGTGATGGCGCCCAATTAGCTAGAAACAAGTTCAAGTTAGGTCAGGTCAGTTCATGCCGTATTGTAAGGGCGCCCAAGGAAACACCTTCGGGCGGGTAGGGTCAGGTCGGGTCGGGTTAGGTTGTGCCGTGTGAAGCCGCCCAAGGAAACGCGTTCAGGTGTGTCGAGTTGGGTCTGGTTGGGTCATGTCATGTGAGGCCGCCGAAGGAAACACATTCGTATGGGTTGGGTCGAGTTGGGCCTGATGGAGTCATGTTGTGCGAGGCCGCTGAAGGAAACGTGTTCGTACAGGTCGGATCGAGGCACGTGATGGCGCCCAATTAGCTAGAAACGAGTTCGGGTTAGGTCATGAGGTCAGTTCATGCCATATTGTACGGGCGCCCAAGGAAACACACGGTTCGGGCAGGTTGGGTCGGGTCAGGTCATTCAGGTCAAATCATGTGAGGGAGGTCGTATAAAAATGCTAAGTTGTGACAACCTATGTGTTGTGTAACCAGCTCCAAAAATAGAAGAAAAGAGATATCAACACCTTAGAAATCAGCCACTTCAAGGGGGAAACCTCCAATACATTACATAAATGAAAAATTCTTGGATGATACAAATTACAAAACCTCCTTTCTATATATAGGAGTCCATGGAGCCATAATGTAATCCTAGTGGGGCCACAATGTAATCCTAGCCGACCTAACAATAATAATTTAAGGGCACAATAATAACAATATTGGGGTTACAGGGGTACAACAATAACAATAAGGGGGGCTACACTAACATAATAAGGGACTACATTATCAATATAGGGACCTAACATGCCCCTCTCCTTCAAACAAGTGTTTTCCTCAACGCTTCAGTAGCTCCAGGTGCTTTTGTATAAAATTCTCATCCTCCCATGCAGAATCTTCAGTGGGTAAGTTCTTCCATTTGATGAGATACTCTGAAATTGATCGATTTCGTAGTTATCGAGTTCTTGTTTCTGTGACTGCTTTAGGTTCGAATATGGTTTTTCCTTCCTCATCAAGTTTTGGCAATATTGTTTGAACTGGAAGTTTGTCCCCTATAACCTTTTTTAAGCATGAAACATGGAAAACTGGATGCACTCGTGAACAAGCAGGAAGCTCCAATTTGTATGCCATAGTACCAATATTTTGAAAAACCTTGTAAGGACCATAGTACTTTGGTAATAATTTATTATCTTTCTTAGCTTGCTTGAGGGACATTTGTTTGTATGGTTGTAGTCGTAAAAATACCTAGTCTCCCACATCAAAACTTCTCCCATTACGATGTTGATCTGCCTATTGTTTCATTCGATTTTGTGCCAAATTTAGGTTATCCTTTAAGAGTTGTAGAACTTCTTTTTGATGCTCGATGTGATCCTCCACTGCTTGAACCCTAGAATTTTCCCTTAAATAAGATGTGATGGATGGTGGATGATATCCATAAAGTGCCATAAATGGGGTCATTTTTGCTGCAGTATGGAAGGAAGTGTTATACCACCATTCAACGAGAGGTAACCACTTGACCCATTGTGCTTGCTTATCAAATACAAAACAACGAATATATCCTTCCAAACATTTATTCACTATCTCTGTTTGACCATCAGATTGAGGATGATAAGATGATCTATGAGCTAGTTGAGTACCCAAACAATAAAATAATTCCGTCCAAAATTTTCATGTAAAAATAGGATCTCTGTCACTTACAATAATCTTTGGGTTTCCATGTAGCTTTTAAATTGTTTCCATAAATGCGGTAGCAACTGTACTCGCTTTAAATGGATGAGATAATGCACAAAAGTGTGCACACTTGGTAAGTCTATCAACTACCACCATGATGACGCTCCTTCCTTCAGACTTCGGTAAACCTGTGATAAAATATATTGAAATATCCTCCCAATGTTGACTTGGAATGGATAAAGGTTGTAGAAGACCTTGGGTCTTAATTGTCTCAACTTTATTTTGCTGGCAAACCAAACATTCTGCCACAAACTTTTGAATATCATATTTAAGGCCATCCCAAAAAAATTCTTTCTTCACCCTGTGGTAAGTTTTTAAAAATTTTGAGTGTCCTCCTAAAGGAGAAGTGTGCAATTCCAAAAGAATCTTTTGTTTTAGTTGGGAATTCTTACAAAGATATAAGCGATCTTTGTACCATAAGGAATCATTTTTCCAACTAAATGTATCGGATGTACTAGGATCTTGCTGCAACTTTTGAATGAGTGTCCATACATCTTTGTCCTTCTTCCATTCATCTCTTGCTTCGGTTATCCAATCTGGTTGGATAATAGAAATGGCACAAAACAATGCTTCCACCTCTTCATTCTTTCTTGAGAGTGCATCTGCAACAACATTTAGCTTCCCTTTTTTTGTAGATTATTTCAAAGTCATAACCCAACATCTTTGTGACCCATTTTTTCTGCTCTTATGAAGATAGTCTTTGTTCCAAAAAGTGTTTAAGACTATCATGATCAGTTTTTACCTTGAAGTGTCTTCCCATTAGGTAAGGTCTCCATTTCTTTAGTGCATGTAGTATTGCCAACATTTCCTTCTCATAAATAGCCTTTTGTAAATGCTTTCCTTTGATTGAACGACTTTCAAAAGCAATGGGTCTTCCTTCTTGCATTAAAACAACACCAATTCCATTTCATGAGGCATCACATTCCACAATAAAGATTTTTGTGAAGTCTGGCATAGCTAAGACTGGTGCTAGGCACATTTCCTCTTTAATATGTTCAAAGGCCTTAGTTGCTTCAGGAGTCCATGAAAATGCATCTTTCTTCAATAGTGTTGTTAGAGGTGCTGCTATTCTCCCATAATTCTTAACAAACTTGCGATAATACCTTGTTAACCCAAGAAATCCTCGCAACTGCTTTATGGTTGTGGGGACTTTCCATTCCTTAATGGCTTTAATTTTGTTAGAGTCTACCTTAACACCCTCGTGAGATACAATATGACCCAGATATTCCACCTCTTGTACTCCAAAGAAACATTTGGATGTTTTTGCATATAATTGTTTCTCCTGCAATAGTTTGAGCACCCTGTCAACATGTTCAACATGATCCTTCCAAGACCTGTTGTAGATTAGTATATCATGAAAAAATACTAGCACAAATTTTCTAAGGAAGGGTTTGAAAATGGAATTCATCAGCCCTTGAAATGTAGAAGGTGCATTGGTAAGGCCAAAAGGCATGACCAAAAATTCATAATGACCCTCATGAGTTCGAAATGCTGTTTTTGGAATATCTTCAGTCTTCATTCTAATTCGATGATATCCTGAACGAAGATCCAACTTGGTAAAATAAATTGCTCCATGTAATTCATCCAATAATTCATCAATCACAGGAATGTGAAATTTATCTTTAATAGTGAGCTTATTGAGCTCCCTATAATCCAGACACATGCGCCATGATCCATCCTTTTTGTGCACCAATACTACTGGAGCAGAGAAGGAACTTTGACTAGGTTGAATTATACCAGCCTCTAACATTTCTACAATCATATGTTCAATTTCGCTCTTTTGGACATAAGGATATTTGTAAGGCCTAATGTTTGGAGGAACAGTTCTTGGAATAAAATGAATAGCATGATCATGATCATGAACAGGTGGGAGTTCTTTGGGAGTCTCAAACACCTTGGAATGATTGTCCAAGACTTTCTGGAGATTTGGAGAAATAGATGATTTTGATGTTGGAACTTCTAGTGTGCATAATTGTGCAATTACGCTCTGTTGTCCTTTCTTTAGAAGCTTTGTCATGAAATTAGAGCTTATTATCTTTCATGGCTTCCCTATGATACCCCATAATTCGATTTCCTTTCCTTCCAAAAAAAATTTCAATAAAAGTTCTTGAAAATTAAAAGCTACTCTCCCTAAAGATTGTAACCATTGTACTCATAGTACAACATCAGCACCTCCCATTTGGATGGAAAGCATTGGACTAGTCAATACATATTCCCCCATGGTTAGCTTGATATTATGGCATTTTCCAGAGCAATTTATAGTTCCTCCATTGGCAACCATCACTTGACATTCTGGTGCTGGGTATAGGAAACAATTCAATTCCTTGGCTACCTTACAATGAATAAAATTATGGGTACTACCTGAATCAATCAACACTATTACCTTTTTCTTCTTGATATGTCCTTCTATCTTGAGAGTTTGAGGAGTGGTAATTCCTGCCAATGCATTACATGATATGGTCGGACTCATTTTTTCTTCTTCTAGGGTTGGTTCCTGGTGTATATCCTCTTCTTGTTCATTTTATTCTTCCTCTTCACAATCTATGAAAAATAATTTATTCTCAGCACACCTATGACCTTTAGTGTATTTTCTATCACAACTGTAGCAAATCCCTTTTTCTCTTTTTTCTTCCAATTATTGTGGTGTCAACCTTGTAGGTTGTGGAAATCTAAGTGTAGCAACACTTCCTTCTTTATAGAAGTGAGTGATAGGCTTCCTTGTCGCCATAATTTTACATTCATTTTTTCTTGCCAACCTGAATGCCTTCTCCAATGAATCAGGTTCCAAAACGCGAACTTCATGTTGGATGTTATCCTTTAAAGTACCTATGAAGAGATCAATCCTATGTTCCTCTGGAATATCAGTTACCCTTATATTCAATTTTTGGAAGTCCTTAATGTGCTCCCCCACTAAACCCTTTTGTTTGAGATTTATCAATTGGCTAAAGAAGGTGTTGCTCTTTGTATCCTCATAATGTGCTATCATTTCCTCCGTAAAAATTGACCAAGTGACAATTTTTTTATGAGAGCAAAGCCATCGATACCATACAAATGTATTTTGTTCTAAATGTAAAGTTGCAATGCGTACCTTTTGTGTGTTTTGCACATTATGGAGATCAAAATATTGCTCCATCTATAATATCCATGTTACAGGATCCTTTCCATCAAACTTCCTCATATCCATTTTTGGAATATGGTGGTTCTTCCCACCAACATTAGAGTTTATGAAATCATGATTAACATTTATTTTGTTCTCATCATGAGTTTCTTCTACTATCTTTTCACCATTATGAAACATTTCTTGTATCAACTTTGTCAAACCTTCTATGTCTTCTTTTAGATCATTCTTCATGTTTTCCATGTTGTCTTTCATGTCATCCATCTTAGCTTCCATGCTAGCTTCCATGCCATCCATCTTAGCTTCCACGCCTTTCTTCAAACCATCCATCTTCTCTTCCATGCCTTTCTTCAAAACTTCCATTTCATTTTTTGTTGCTCTTTGCGAGAGTGAAATTTGTTGCACTTGCTCTTGTAATTTTGATACATCATGTTGCAATTATTCATCTTCATAAGTCATAGTAGAGCCTTTTGAAGGTTTAATGGGTGTTGAATTAATTTTACAGGGTATTTTTTAGAACCCAATACTGATATCTATTCTACAATACACCCTTGCAATCAATTCAAATTGATTCTTCAAATAGGACTTATGCAATTTGGAAAAAAAATACACACCTTTTTCTTGCTTTTGAGGAGCTCGATATTGAAATTGGATTATCTTTGTGATTGCAGCTCTTCAATATCTGAAATTTGGCACTGAGGTAGCCCTCTAAATTCTATTTCAAATGCCACAGGTCTGACCTAATTTGGATTCTCCAAGGAAAATTTATGTCCAATCTCCCACAATGACCTAATTATGGATTGGTTCAGTAGAGTGAACTTGTACGACTTGCCACGTGTCATTGTTTTGTCCTTTGGCTCTAAAATTGATATCCAAGAAACTACAGTCTGTGCACTTGCGACCACTTTTTATGGCACTCCAATCTGATGCTCAGAGAGAGCATTATGAATATTTTCCCATGATCACCTCTTTCAGATGAAATTCGGGAGCCTGAAAAAGCACTACCTTCCACAGGTCATATCTCTAAAAATATTGCGAACCAAGCTCTGAAAATTTGCGACGAGTTTCCTCAGGATTTCGGCTTCGCATCCTAAAAATTTTAGATTCTGAACCTTCGTAGAAAAAAGGTTATAGCGAAAATTCCACGATGACCTGTTTAGAGCAGCGAAACCCTAGAATCCAAAGCTCTGATACCAAATGTTGTGTAACTAGCTCCAAAAATAGAAGAAAAGAGATATCAACGCCTTAGAAATAAGCCACTTCAAGGGGGAAACCTCAAATACATTACATAAATGAACAATTCTTGGATGATACAAATGACCAAAACCTCCTTCTATATATAGGATTCCATGGGGCCATAATGTAATCCTAGTGGGGCCACAATGTAATCCTAGCCGACCTAACAATAATAATTTAAGGGAACAGTAATAACAATATTGGGGTTACAGGGATACAACAATAACAATAAGGGGGGCTACACTAACGTAATAAAGGACTACACTATTAATATAGGGACCTAACACCATGTACCTTGTGCACGTTCATGTGACCCATTTGTCATTTTTTGCCTCATGCCTTCGACGTTCAGGCAGGTCCGGTCAGGTTGGGTCGTGTGATGTCGCCCAAGGAAATGCATTCCAGTTGGGTCAGGTCGGGTCGTGTTGTACCGTGAGGGCACCCATGGAAACATGTTCGAGAGGGTTGGGTCAGGTTGGGTCATGTGAGCGCACCCAAGCTGGAACATGTCCGACCGGGTCGGGTTGTGTCATGAGGGCGCCCAGGGAAATTACGTGTTCAGGTGGGTCGGGTTGAGTCGTGTGATGCTGCCCAGGGAAACACGTTCGGGTTGGGTCAGGTTGGGTCGTGCCATATTGTGAGGGCACCCAAGGAAACACGTTCGGGCGGGTCAGGTTGGGTCTGGTCTGGTCAATCTGTGTCCTATCATGAGGCCGCTCAAGGAAACACGTTCGAGCGGGTCGGGTCGGGTTGGGTTGGGTCATGTGAGGGGGTTGTATAAAAAATGCTAAATTGTGACCGCCTTAAAATCCAGTGCCTCCTCATAAAATCCTCTCCTCATATAATCGACCACCATTATATACGTTTACACCACATTTTGTTTAGACATTTAGTAGGTAGCTGGTAGGGTTCCCCTATCTCCCATCTCCATATAGAGTAATTTGGTCACATATTCTTTCTTCTATGATACTGGTTCCTCTCTCTTAAGTCCTATCTCTTGTTCTTCTTCTCTCTCCCTTTCTCTCCTTATACCTCCCTCTCTCTTCCTAAATCTCCCTCTCTCTCTCTCTCTCTCTCTCTCTCTCTCTCTCTCTCTCTACCCTCCAATCCTCTCACTATATCCCTCCCTCTATCCTTTTTTCTGCCCCCCTTCCATCTTTGTGTCATTATCTCCCTCTCTTACCCTTTTCTACCTCTCTCACTCCTCTCCCTCTCTCTCTCTCTCCATTCCTTCTCTCCCCTCTCCTTCAATTTATCCCCATCTCTCCCTTAATGTAGCTCCTTGCCATCGCCATACGATCTATGTCTTTGTGTCCTTCCTTCTCAAATATATCTAGAGTTAATATATATCATGACATATTGAAGACTACGATTGGAGTTAATTATGCCTTATTAGCAAGGTTAAAATGGTTAATCTTCGATAGACAAAATGTAGATCAAATATTTCATCAAAAAGATGGAACCATACCATATCTTCGAGTCTATGCCTATTAGTTGGTTGGCCTCTTCTTGCTCTCACATGAATGTAGTCTTGCTTGACTAGTACAGAAGAAGGTTTCGCATTATCAACTATTTGTTTTGGACAACTTTTAGTTGTTTCAACACTGCTAGATTCTTCAAGCTTATCCTTCAAACCATATTAGTATTTTGTACTCTCTTCAAATTTGTAGTGCTTTCCATTCCTCTCAGTCACATATGTTTCCTTGGTCTGTTAAGGGAGAAGGTTGACAACATTAGGATGTCCTTACAATAAACAAGGGTATTTCTAGGACACATTCAGGTGGAACAAGAGTATAATTAGAGCCAAATTTCTCATAAATGTGGGACACTCAAACTTAATATTTTCTGCAGTAGTCATGAGGTGCAGTCTGGTTAATAAGACTTCATCAGATTCTCGAGACTTAAATTGTGTGACAACACTGTCGCTAAGTTTGAAACTGGATATTGAACATACATTTGGTTTTATTGCAATAGACATTTTCATCAATAAATGTAAAGAAATGGCTAACAAATACTATAAATTAATAAATAAAGAAGAGATGGAAACAAGCAACAATACTTACAAAATTTTTACATTGAGACGCAAAGAATAAGCAACTAATGTGCACAAATAGAGACCAATGAAACTATCATCTTAACCCCTAACCCCTTAAACACAAATTCCCAACCCCTAACCCATTTAACCCCTAAACCATAAACCTCTAAACCTTTAACCCATAACCCCTAAACGTAACCCCCTAAACCCTTAACCCTGCCCTAAACCCTTAACCTAACTCTATTCAACCCCTAAACCTAATGCAACCCTAACCCCACATTTAACCACTAACCCTAAACCTATAAACCCTTAACCCCCAACCCTTAAACCTAAACAACAAAGCATAACCCTAACCCTTCACTTCATTAGGACCCTATTATACGCTAAAACTTCAACACACACATTAGCCCTAAATCATGCTTCACTAAAATCCCTAACACCCCACTAAACCCTAACCCATTTAACCCCCTAAACCTAAAACTATAACCCATATACCTAAACCTAAACCTATAACCCCTTAACATTGGTGTATTCACTCCTGCTACAGAGACAACTTAATAAGGTTCAAGGAAATTGGCTTAAATATGTTGTCAAGTTTTATCTTATCCATCTCTGGGGTAAGCTGCTTTTCGGCTAACTCCACTGCTTTTGATCTCAATTTTGCCAATTTCTTCCTTCTCTCATATGATACCTGAGCCTTTGCCTTTCTCTTCCCTTCTAATTCCGTAATAGTGTCATAGTGATGCCAGCCAACTTCTTTGGAAAGCCTTCCTAGCATACAATACTTGTGACCTGGCACCTAAATCCCCTAACCCCTAACCCCCAATCCCTAAACCCTTAACCACTAAATCACTATGATCTCCCTAACCCCAATCCCTAATCCCTTAACCACTACTAAATCATTACTCCCATAACCCCTAAACGTACCTAGATCCCCTAACCCCTAAGCCCCCAATCCCTAACCCCTTATCCTACACTAACTCATTATTCTAGTCCTAACCCCTATCTGCTAAACCCTAAACCTCTAACCCCTAATATCCTATTCATCGAACCCCTAAGCCCCTAAAAACTATGCCATGAAATCCCTCCAAAAAATTCTTAAATGATGGGAATTCCTATTCAATATGAGTGGAGCTAGTCATGGAATGTGACAAGTCATCCAAGATACATCCAAATATTTGATTTGTGCCTTGGGGAATGTGAAATAATGGGTAAGATGTAATCACTGGTGAGAAAATCATTGGTTTGAAACTATGTGGGAAAAATTCTAGTCAAGCTAAGGGATGGTGTGGCCTAGGTTGCATGCAATCCCTAGGTGATTTTGATGACTTAAAAGCCCTTGGTTCATGGCTACTCAAATCACATGTTAGGCATGCAACTCATCTCAAAACTCACATTACCTACCAAATAAAAGTAATGGATTAATGCACAACTTATTTATTTCCTGGGCATATGTCTAGGTATGTTGACATAAATTATTTACTTATTCATTAGGAATAACATATAATGGTTCAATATATGGAACATTAGAACTTTAAATATGAATATTTGTATTTTCAAAAGTTTTCATAGGATTAGAATATGCACTAAAAAAAATTTGTGACATATCATTATGTATATTATTATTATCATTCATACAATACAACCCTCCTAGAGCCAAAATCGTTGACATGGTTGAATGACCATAGGAAATGAGTGGATGTTCTCCCGAATGAAAGTTCCAATTTTATGTATGGAAACATACAAATAACCTACATACTTTAGAAAATAAATTTCTACTTCCTTAACTTTTCATTTTTGTTTACAATTTAGAATTGATTAGATATAATCTTATAAATAAAATACAATGGAGAAAATTAAAACCCCTTAGCATTCTTCTTCATAAGGGTGTTTGATTTGAACATTGTTCCTAATCGAGAAACTAAGATATGATTTTTTTTCTTAAAGGTCTAATTTAAAAAGTAGATTGATTTTATAATTAAGACTATGGGACTATGTTCATAGCAGAGGTATGAACATCAATGTCAATTCCACCTTCCCTTGGTATATGTATGGAGCTTCGATGCCACCATGTATGGGGCAAGGTACAAGAGTGCAATAATCGGGGCTTCCTACCTATCAACTTTCTATTCCTCTTCGACCAACATTTCATACAAAATAGTCTCTTGGATGTCTGCCTTCATGGATTTCCAAATCAGCTGGGATTTATGTCCTTAATCTTTAGAAATGGCTCTATTATGGCCCTTCCATATGTTCCATAAAAGGAATTATATAACTAGAACCCATGCTCAATTGATAACTAAATTTTTAAACAATGACATTCTCCATTGTTCTATGGTTTCTATAATATTTTTTCTCAAGTGATCTAGATGGATGAAAGTGATTTTTACCAATACCCACTGGGTATCAACAACTAGGGAAGTTTTCAAAATATTCTCCATGTTTTCCTTTTGTTTTTGACATACAAGGCATATCGAAAGGCCAATATATCCCTTTCTGAGCACCTAATCCCATGTTAAAAGGAATCTCCTTCCTACCAGCGAAATAAAATTAAACACCTTTGGCCATAAGTTTTAGGGATGTATCTTTATTCCGATTGGGTCACTAGGGAGATTCACATGATCTACTACGATTGAGTAGGATTATTTTATTGATAACATACCCTGCATATTATAGCCCCGCCAAATCATATCTAGCCACTGCAATATAGGGATGTGAGATTCCTTTAATGTACTTGTGAAGGGTACCCAGTTTTGAATGGTCTCTGACTATTTCCAATTAATTTTCATTTTCCATATTCTCCATTCAACCTGAGGGATCATATCATTCCAATAGCCCGCTACCTTTTTGGCTCTTTGAGATCCAAATCAGGCTCTAAGCGTGTCTGGATGAGGGTTACTTTTTAGTTTGGGTGACTACTACCACGAGTCTTCCCAAAAGGATGTTGAGGCCCCACCATGAATTTCCCAAAAGAAGTGGTTGTTTAAAATGTGGTTGTTTTGACAGGTTAGGTTCCATAAAGCATAGTCAGGGGAGATTTTTCATATCTGGTCATCTCTACTAAATTGTGGCCTCGACCATACTTTTTACCCCAGATTTGAACATAGGTTAAGTGTTGTCTTGAAAAAATGGGCCTCTTTGTAGACTGACTTTTTAAAACGTCAGAATATTATGAATGACAATGTGATAACTACAACTTATAATGTGATTTTTGAGGATTCAGTCTTGGAAGGCTTGACTGTCATAGCTTTAGCAGCTTTGGGAACCCCAGCTTTAGGTGTAGTCTACTTCTTTTTCATTTTTAGGATAACTAAAGAAAGATTATACTGTTTGTAGTAGTTAATTTGTAGAAACAAAGGAATTTTAAGAAAATCTGGGACAATTTAAGAATCTGGGAATCTTAGCAAGAGTTTAGGATAGACACAGGTTTTTTGGATGGATAAGACAGAAAAAAGGGATTTTGTGGCTTTCTGTGCATTTTTAAACCCTTTTGAACTGTGGAATTTGTCTTTCAATGGTCTATAATTGAGAAATTGGCTTTAAAACTGAGCTTTCTGCAAATGGAAATTTCTGAGAAAAGATTACGAGGGTTTGCCCTCTATTTTCAAGGTTTAGGACACACTAGGATTGGCAATTTTTCTCTCTGCATATTAATTGGTTTAATTCACAGTTCAAATTATAAAATTTGCAGGTCAAATTCAGGGAAATACCTGATTTACAGGTATCTTGATAGCGGAAAAGGGTTTTTTGGTGGTTTCAGCTTTAAATTGGATCCTTTTCCACATAGGGTAGCTTCAACTCGCTTCAAATACGAAAGATCAGTGGGAAATTAAGCTTCAGGGTTTATAAATTGGTTAACAGGGTCTTAAAGTTCTATAAAATAGTTGGGGCAGAAAATCTTAACCAGTCGAGAGTGCAAAGAATAGATATAACGATAATATATCAAATTTTAACCTTCAATGTAAATCATTATATTTGTCATTTATTACCATTCCAATCCAAGGCGGGAGGGTTTTTTATTTCGATTGCGAAAAACCACAGGTTGTTTTCGCACTGTGTTTGGATGGTAAGTGGTTTCTCTGAAAATGAACGTGATCGTATCAGAATGTGACACATCGCATCGGTGGTTTTTGCAATACAACTTTTTTCGCGTGAATTTGAACAAACTTTGATCGATCAGTTTCGAAGCGCAAAACTGATCTTGCACCGTTAGATCTTTTTTGATAATGCAAATGGTCAGGATATTTTAAGAGCTACGGTGGAAATTCGGGTGGGACCTGGGCAGTTATTATGAGTCGAGCAATGATTCGTATATATAAAAAATTGCATAAATATAGTTATAACCAAAGTTTTACACATGGGAAAGTTATATGGATGCGGGGTTTGGATATTGAGTTTATACATATAAACTGAGTTTATATATACAAATTAAATCACATGAGGCGGGTTAATAAGGGTTAACCAAGGTTAATTATTATATAAAACTTGAGGTTTTATATAATGGGAAAAGGGGAAAGATCATGTTTAGCTCGGGTTGAGTCTTATGCGGAAAGGTAAGTATTTACAAAGGTATAATGTATTTGCAATAAGAAGTATGGGGTAAATGAAATGTTTTTTCATTTTTTCAATACATTGGATGTAAAATAAAATGTGCTTTTGTATTTTTTAATTTTTATTATATAGTTATTAGACTTTTTGAATGGAAAAAGGAAACTGGTCTTCTTGACTTCTAAATAATTTCAGGCTCTCCCCTGCAAAGCTTGTTTGACCAAGAGTGACCTTTCTGTGGGTCTTTGCCTCTCCTTTCCAAAGGCAGAAATAACGAAGCATATTTTTTAGGACTGTCCTTTTCAGGGTCTTGCTGGGCAAAGGTGCAATCTCAGTTGGCAAACATTATTCAGGGGCATTTTCATTGGAGTGCATTCTTGTTGGGAAATTCCTGATGTGTGATTTGGGATTTTCTTATCGGTATTTTGCACTGTTTGTGAGTTTCTGCATCGTGTGTTCTCTAGGGACTCCATTGCAAATGTGTTAAAAAATGAGGCCAGTTATTTGGTTGCTTTTTGTTGACGAGGTACATATGGAAATGCTGGCAAAATGATCATTGCTGATTGAGGATGCAAAATTGTTAGACCATGCATCTTATTCTGATTTTATTTTCCTTAAGGAAAAGGATATAAATTTCATTGTGTATGCCCTTCCATTTTCATTTTTCTTTTTGCTAGTGAGTAAATAATTCTGTATATATAAGAAATATTTTTGCAAAAGTAGGGATCCAGATAGAAATTTCCACTCCAAGGACAATCCTTTGGGCACACTTAGTGTCTTGATTTTTCTTTTTATATTTTCTGTCAGAGGCTAGTTGCTCCAATATGACAGTAATTTGAAGTCTTTTCATAATACTTTGTTACGCATGACTTCCATTTTCTTCTTGCGAAATTTCTAGAAATGAATGGATATCTTGTGGACTGTTGTAAACAAATTTAGTTCTATTACCATGCTCAAGAGAATTTAATGTTTGTCATTATTTTTTCATGAAAAAGTTGATTATATGCATCTAGTTTTTGTTAAGTAGATGTATGAATTATTCTAAACATGTAATAGGAACCTTCTTTTTCACTGGTCCTGATACCGCCATTTCCATTTTTATATCCGGTGCATAAAGAATCACTGTGCAAAGGTTGAGTAGATGGATGTAAATCACAATGTCAATAAACATATACTATTTGATCTATTTGATTTGTGATGCAACCATTATGATTAATCATTTAAACATCAAATACTTCGTTTTGACAATGAAATTAGGCACAGTCGATAGGATATCTTATCAATCAATGTAACACCCTACAATTGTTTGGATCAACTCAAACACCTTAAAAAATTATCACGGAGTTTATTAGAGAATTATTAGTACAAATTCGTTCTATTAAGAGGTAACCAACGAAATAGCCGTACGAGTAAAGTATCCCAGTGCTTATGCATGAACTCCTTGCTATGGCAGAAGGGCTCGGTTGCTTGCTGGTGGAGTGTCTGTACGGGTTGTATGGTATGGCTGGTTGTTGGGCATAAGAAGGTGAGTTTTTTCCTATCGCCTTATAGTTCCAACTCAATAGTAACAGGTTTAGGAGTGAGATTCTACATTCACGAATCAATCGTTGGAATTGGTGGCTGAGATGCTTATGAAATTGCAACTTCTACTTATGTTTCTCTCGGAATTGATCATACAAGCTATATAACAAGTTTTGATATGACAATACAAATGATATGGAAAAAGTAATGGGATCACTATTATATTTGGTGTAAGGTGTAATAATAGAAGACCGATTTTTTTTTTTAAATATTTTTATCCAAGCGTCGGAAGACCGACGCCTTACACGTCAAAAGAGCGACGTCTCTTTTTTTAATATTTTTATCCAAGCTTCAAAAGACCGATGCCTTACACGTCAAAAGAGTGACGTTTCTTTTTTAAATATTTTTTACTTTTTCGCTGGACAAGAGATGTTACATACACGTCGAAACAGCGAAGTTTCTTTTTATAACTATTTTTACTTTTTTCGTCGAAAATGCGATGTTACATAAGTGTCAGAAGCACGACGTTCTAAACGTCAAATGACATATCGTTGGAATTGCGACAGTTGAAAAACGTCGGAAGAGCGACGGTTTTGACAACGTCAAAAGAGTGACGTCTTGTAAAACATCGGAAGAGTGATGGTTTTGGAAACGTTGGAAGAGCGATGGTTTGGAAACGTCGGAAGAGCAATGGTTTGGAAAATGTCGGAAGAGTGACAGTTGTTTGGAAACATCGAAAAAAGTGTCACTCTTCCGACACTTTATTGAAGTGTCAGAATTGCGACGTAATGGCTAACCACATTTTTCCTGGCCTCAAACCGTTGCTCTTGCAATGCCTATGTGTCGGAATAGTGACAAAGTGGCCGTCGAAAATTGGGCCAAATATACTAGTGTATGTAGCAGGATTTTTGTTCCACCATGGCAAGGTAAAGTTAAAAGTTGGTTTGAGAATCTTTCAGCTGCTAGCATGAGCAATTTCCATCAATTCATACAATTTTTCTTAGGTCGATGGGTAATCATGGGAAATTTCTTTCTTATCATAGAGGAGTATGAACATTTAAAAAGATAGCCAGGGGAGACAGGACAATATGTTTCAATAAAGTTCAATAAGGTGTATCATTCAATGCCTGCTGATATAAGGCCACCCCCAGCAGTAGCTCTCTTGCAATACTAATACCTTTAATATAGAGATGGCATTCCAAGTAAGAGAAAGAGACACGTCAACCCTTGAAGAAATTCAAAATATTGCAGTTGATGTGGAGGTGAACCTGCTAAACAAAGAGGTGAAGCTTAAAACAGAGGAAGAATTGACTCAGTTTGATTCTCCTCCACCCTTATGCCTTAATTCCTCAGATAAAATGAAAACATGTTCTGAGTTGTTTGAAAACATGAAGAACACATGTGTTGTACCAAGTTGTGAGGTTGGATCGATTGGGTCAGGATATTCAGAAACATTTCAAGTGTATCTTGATCCAATGGCTGTTGTTACATAGTAATTTGTCATCGTCCTTGTACTCCTCGTTCCTTGATCCTGGAGGACCCATACAGTGACCCTTGTGTACTTTCAAAGAATGGAATACATACCTCTGACCCACATTTTGACTACCAAATCATCTCCCTTTAAAAATTTTCTGAAAGTTCCTTGTAAAGACATGGCTTTCAAGGTCGGTGCTTTCACTCAGTGTCTGACCCACGTCGATCCTGTTTTGGAAAATTTTATAAATAGAAAGGAAGCTTCTGTGTCTAGAAGCTTCCTAAGGCGGTGAGTTGGAAGTTTTTTTTGAGGATGTGGCTGAGGAACTCCCCTTTGGGCTTCTTGTTCCCAAGAAATAGGAACTACTCCAAAGGACAAGCTCTTTTCCCATCATTTGAGGGCCCATAACCTGCTCCTCCATTGTTATATAAAGAGACCTCCTTCAGCTCTACAACCTTACTTAGTGATGATAGAAAGGAGAAGAAATTATAGCTTCGGGAGAATAGTGCAGAGTGTGATTGTTTTTGTGTGTTGGGAACATAGTGAGATCTTGGACCTTTTTGTGTGAGGGTGTTGCAAACATGCTTGGATATGGACCTGCCGAAAGAGAGCCTCAACATCAAGGCTTGGTTGTACACTGCCCTTTTCTTTATCATAAAAATGCAACTGATGTTTATCTTCCATTCTTGTTTACATCTATAATGAGATTTCTAAAATTCCTTGATTAGTTAGATAGATTGTAATTGTTTTATGTTTGTCGTTACGCTTGTCGTGGTGTCTTGACTATCTATACAGGTAATATAATGTTGGTAGCAGCATGTATCGAGCTTGATAAGATCAAAAAATCAAGAAGCTTCGACGGAAGATGACAACATAGCATCAGAACAGGGTAGGCCATCTTCTTTGCTCTGAATTTCATTTACAATATAGGATGGTAGATGTTAGTATGTTCCCGTAGTTGCTAGACCCACCCTAGGGAAAGAGGGATCGTCTCTATCCGCAGAGGGGATTTACCTGGACAACAAATTGGCGACTCCACTGGGAGTTTCCTTTGAGTTTTTCACTCTTTGAGGTCTTATTCATTCGATGAATTTAGTCAAATGAATATTTCTCTATTTGTTCCTATGTTTTTCATCAATTACAATATTTTAGTTTTTTCTTGAAGTGGTGAGTCTGGTCTTGGTTGGGAGAAATTCTTTCTTTTTCTTGTTCAGGAATTGGTGCTTTTATTTTTCTAATAGTCACACCGATTGGCGCTAGTTTTCAGTTAGAAACCCATGCCAATTGGCCGTTGGCACTAGTTTTCAGTTAAAAAGTCACGCCAATTGGCACTAGTTTCACCCACAAAAGTCGTGCCAATTCCAGCACGTGTAAAAAACTAAGGTTTTTTCCTTAAGTCCTTCACTAGTGTGTCTTTCCTTTCCGATCCTTTTCTTTGTATGATTTATATGTTCTCCCCTTTACTTGTTCACTTGTGAGCATAGATTACATTGCTCATTATTCAACTAAAAATAATTCTTTCAATGATTGCTTGATGTAAAAGGAAATGAATGCCTTGTTTTGATCCCATGCTTTGGAAATCCTCTTTATTCTTGAACTCGTATGTCTTGTAACCTTTTGAGGAATTTCATTACAAAGTGTTTAAAACAATGATTTCATTCTTAGTGTCTGTTTGCATCCCTTTTTCATTCATCCTCCCATTAAGGAAATTTGCGTTCATTTAGTTTTCGTCTCATAGTTTTCTTTTTCGTTAAAATGCATTAGATCACATTGCATTGAAAAGTATTTTTTGAGATCCATCGTTGAACGTAGATTACATTGTTTAATGATTGAAATCTAAAATTCGCATTGAGTGCATTCTCTTTCATTAAAAGCATGCATTAAGTAGATTCTCATTTCATCGAAAAATGCATTGAGTGCATTCTTATTCTTTCAAAAGAAAAAGGAAATTGTGCATAGATTACATTGCATAATTCACATCGTTGAATGTTTTAGATTACTTTTGGATAGTGAAAGTCATATAGTTAGGAAAATTTTTCGTTTGCAGTATTACTGTTTGTTGCATCATTGTTTGAAACTCTTCCCTTAACTAGATAGCATTCATCGAATTGAAAGGTTTCTTTTCTCATATAGCGACATATAGGAGATTGTCAGATGACATTAGATAGGGCCTTGAAACTGAGACATAATTCAAGATCAACCATAAAGTTTATTCAATCAACCTAAGGAAGCATTGAAACTTAACGCAAACATTTAGAGGTCTAGGATAGTAACGTGTTCCGACTTCGTTAAACCTAGTAGCTGTCGTTCGCCTTCTGGCTTTAGACAGCACTAGTACAGAATTACGCTCCTCATACCATCACATATATAAAGGGAGACCCTCATAGGTTCAAAACCTTCACCCGTAGGAAGCTGATTCTGCTGCCCGGTAACCGTGATACACCGAACACAAAATTTAGGGAGACTACCTGCACGTACGTTAAGTCCTTGGTCATTTCTCTTTCATTTTATCCCCAAGGCGTATATGGAAGTTCAAGGAAACTTGGTACACTCTCTTACTTAGATTACCTGAGTAGTCATTTTGGTCTTTTCATGACTCTCTAAAAGTGAAAATATCATTAAGCGATTGTCCTTTCACACTCATTCAATATGAAAGTGATAAAGTTACCTTTTGCCTATTTCTCGACTCTTATAATATGAAACGACAAAATTTTGTTTCAATGTCTTAAAAAATTAACTACCCACAAAATATTTTTGGTTAAATTTATCTTCCTTAGTGTTTTGTTTTAAATTTGTTTCCAATGGCAATGTTTCCGAAGTTTACCAACCAAGGAATCCCCTCCGAAGGGAATCCTAGTCCTTTTCCTGCTTTTGGGAATGTTGGTGCTCCTTATATTGCGACATTGTCCCTTCTTGGGTTAACTGTTGGTTTGCCTGTGTGGTTATTTTTGACCTCGGTGGTCCCTAGTGGTTTGACCTCTGTTCAACCATATCCTCTGTCTGAACAACATCATGTTGATTCTAAGGTGGACATCTCCCCTTCTTCGCCTATTTCTTCGTCTTCCTCTTCTACTTCGCCTGGTGAAAGTCTAGATTCTAGTTACCAAGTGGCTAAGAAGAAGAAGAAGATGATGAAAAAGAAGAAGTCAAATAAGAGAGAGGCCAACTCTGCGACTATTGCACCTAGGAAACATTCCCTTGGTAATCCATCCAAGCTTCCACGAAAATTCAAATTCCCTTGCATGTTCTGAAAAGGTGACCACTTTCTTCGAGACTGCTTTGTCATTCCCAAGGTACTTGAAGCATGGTCCGACGGCTGTCTGTTTTTACCTTTGGCTTCTAGAAGTCATATTGGTGGCACATCTTCGACTAGCCATGATAAGACTCATAAGAAAGAGGGTAATATTACCAATCCCTGTAAGTTCTATGAAGGGCATCATCCCATTCACCTTTTTCCATACATGGATGAAGCCACGAGAGTTTTGGAAAACCCTACTGTTTTTGCACCCTGCCTTCTGGTTGGTTACTAGAAGCTTTCTTCAAGTCCCCCGCTAGTTGATTCAACGATCAGTCAAGAGTCATCCTTAGTCGATCTCAGTCTCTCAAAAATTCAAATTCATGAATCCATTCCCAACCAACTTGTTAGCCATCAGTAAATTTTGTCACAACAAATGATGGCTAAAAATGTTCTTCAGCCTTCAAGAAGAAATCTTCATGCAAAACTGATAGTTCTTGAAGCCGTCTTGGTGTCTTTTATCTTACAAATCATCTTCACTGCTGTTTCCACAAAATATTTTCCCAATTTAACCTGCCATCTCAAAAAGAAACTGTTTTCAGGGTATATTCCTCATTTTTCACCTCCATTTCATTTCCTCATTCTACCATTCCTACCCCTATTTTATCAGTCTATTTCCCTCTGAAAATAGCCCACTTCCCCTTCATTAACTCTTCATTCCCCCTAAAAAGGCCCCTTTTCCCATTATTTTTCCCCATCTCTCCTAAAAAATCCCTCTAAACCTTATAAAACTCTTTATATGGTTTTAAACCCCTTTTTATCCCTATCGGAACTCTAAAAAAGGCCTTAAAACCTTCTTTTAAGCTTATTTTCCAACCTTTTTATATATAGGCTTTAAGCCCCTGAGGGCTTAAGCCTTCCGCTCCTTTTTCCTCATAAGACCAAGAGCCCGAGACCCTCTACTAAGCCTATGCTCCTATCTTTTAAACCCTCAGTCCTATCATACTCCCCACGTGTTACACTGAAAATTGTCACCTTGACATTCTGCTATCTGTATGAGCTCATTATCACTCATACTTTCCTCCTTTGCAAGTCTAAAACATCAATTCCTCATATCAAACCTTGAAAATAAGAGAAAGCTCTCAAAAGTCTCTAAAACTATAGTATCACACTTTCTCTTTGTCTTACCTGCGGTCTCGCACCTAATGGTCATGTCTCTTGCATACCTGACCGCACTGTCTCTTTGTTAAGGGTGCAGACCCCTGTAAAAGTTAAAAAGGCGCAAGTAAACTCTAAAAATTTCACTTTCAGTCATTTCTAGAAGCTTCTAGAAGGAATCTTGGGGTGGCAAGTCTGCTATTTTGAGGTTCATGTATCCCATACCTTATGGAGCTAACCCCTTGATGTGAGGAGCTTATCCCTTTGAAGGAGGATTCTATCCCTTCATGGGTGGAACTGTAACCTCCTCTTTTGCACTATAAAAAGAGGCATAGGGCAGCCTCAAAGGGTTACTACAAGAGAATTGAAGAGTTCAAGCTTTAGAATTATTTGAGGTAAAGTGTTGTTGGGATTTAGACTCATTTGACTGAGATTTTGTGAGGAAGGATCACATACCTCTATCTGTCTCGGTTGGAAGAGTGCAAGGCTTGTCAAAGTAGAGGAGATTCCTGCTTCGGACCCCGAGAAGGCCTGTTCAACATCAAGGCTAAGGTTGTAAGGTTTTCTTTCATTCAAAGTTACTACAAATGAATTCATTTTTCTCAATAAGCTATTAATTAACTGTTTATTTCATAGATTCCTTGATCACCATGATAGGCATGATTTATAATATTTACTATGTAGGTGCTATTTAATGTTTTCTTGTTTGTGACTGCAGGTCTTTAAAGATAACTCCTTCAAGTGACGGAAGGACAACTACTTCGAAAAAACACTGGATCTATGGTAAGACCTTAACACCTTTATAGTATTCTTTTGTAAATCACATATGTCTAGAGAAAGATAGGTTTGTTTGTCTGTTTGTTGCTAGACTACCTTCTGATACTAGGGAGATCGGTCTTGTCTGCAAGATCGATTTATCTAGTCAACAAATTGGTGACTCCACTGGGGAAAGATTCTTGATTTTTCGTTTTCCTTTGTTTTAACTTGAGAAAATGGTTTTTTCTGGTTTTTTATTGATGTACAATGGCTTGTGTAGCTTATTTTTACTTTGCTTTCAGAAGTTTTAAGAAATTTTTTGTTTTTCTTGAAGTTTTCTAGGGACTGCACTTTGTCTTCACACATAGTGCGGGCATCTTCGCACTTTCCTTGAGTAACCAGTGCGGGACTGCACCTGTTTGCTCTGCAGCCTGCGGACCCTGTCGTATTTTTGAAAAAAATTGGATTTCTCCTTCCAGTTTGAGTTTAGATTTAATTTAGGATTCTTAGTGTCTACCCAGATCTGTATTTTTCTGTCAAAAAGCCTTGTTTATGAGTTTATTTCAGCAAATTTTTCATCTCATCAATATTCGTTAAGTTAATTGGGTGTTTTGAGTCTCTTTTTTGAGAAATTCTTAACTTGATTTCCTTTGGTCATTACTTGGAGGTTTGTCTCAGTCTTTTCACAATTTTGCATCTTTTTGCTTCTTTTTTTTGCAAAAAAAATTCTCCCTCATTCGCGGGGGGGGGGGGCTTAATTGTGTATGAGTGTTAATTGCCTTTGAGTATTTTTATTTTTGATCTTAGAACTCTCACCCAATTTTCTTTACTTACACTTGATTGGTTCTTAGATTACATTAGAACCATCTTGTGTTTGAGAATTCTCTTGCATAGATCACATTTGCATAATTAGAATTCTCATTTTCAGAATATGAGTGAAAAATGTGCATATATTACATTTGCATACTTTTCAAGTGAATTGTGCATAGATTACAATTGCATAGTTTACATTCTGAAAAATCAATCGTAGATTTAGATCAGTTTCTTTAATTTGAATTTACATATTTTTATGCTTGTTTTAAAAACACAAAAATAAAAAAAAATTGTTTTGGAATTAATTTGCATTATTTTTTCTTGATGAAATTAGTGCATTAGAGAATTTGTTATATTTTCTGTTATTGATCAATTTTTTTCATCATTGGAAGTGAATGGAAACTCTATCCTTACTTTAGTTAGGATTCATTGAATTGAAAATATTACATTATCATATTCGATTGCATTCATTTTTGGGTCAAGTCATAACACCATTAGTTTCATATCCATTTACCCTTTTGAGTAATAACAGCCTAAATAACACAACGCTTAATTAAAATTCATCTAGTAATTTTTACATTTCTAGGGCTTTTATCACCAATATAGCTTAGGCTAGTATCTTGGCGCAGGGAGTAATTAACTCTCCAAGATAGTAAAAACAAACAAGTAGATAAATATTGTGATAGGAAATAAATCCAATTGTAACTGGTACATTCTGTGAAGCTTCTCTTAAAGGAGTTAATCACGAGATCATGTCCAAACCTTTGAGACAATCAATTCGGTTTCATCAGGGAAGATAGAAGATCTGCACGCATTACAAACGGTAAACCTTGGATTAACCATTGTCGAGGAGCCTGGGGTCACTTGTTGGTAAACCTCGGATTGACCATGTCGAGGAGCCTTCAAGGGGATTGAGATTTGTTACTCTACCCTTGCATGTAGAATCAGATCGTAGACTGTTCCCCTAGTTGTATTTTTGGATGTTGGTAACCTTAGTGTCCATAAACTTAAGATTATTTCCTAAGGTGACGATGAAGGAAAGATCTCACTGTACCTGGAGCAGACGTCGGCTAGACTCACTTGGACTCTCTAGAGGGTTATCTTCACTCGAGATGGCATAGTGGAGAAACTTGCACTGGTCTGTTTCATTAAGAAGGTTGTTGGGGTAACTGTTCCAACCGCCATTTCTCCATTAAAATTCTACGATGTTGGATTTCATCACCAACTAGTGTTTTTAGTGCGGGAATATACTGTTTGTGTGTGGTTTGACTCCTAGATTTGATAGTGCATGTTAATTTGTTTTTTTTTACTTTTAGAGACCATAGGTGTGAATTGTGAATTTTAATTATTAGGTGTGAATTGTGAATTGTTAATTTTAGTTTTAAATTGTTAATAAAATTCACTAAAGTTGAATATAATGGCAACTGTTCTGGAATTTACCAACCAAGGAACACCTCTTAATGAGAATCCTAGTACTTTTCCTTGCTTTGGAAATGTTGGTCCTCCTTATATGGCTACATTGTCATTACCTGGATTTACAATAGGTTTACCGATATGGTTATTTTCAACTTCTTTGGCCCCTAATACTCCAATTGTTCCACCTCAACTGGATGCTTCACCTCAACAGAGTTCACCATCTCAACATCACCAACCTTCTGTTGACCCTTTACCTTCTTCGCCCAATATTTCTTCCTCCATTTCTTCCTCTTCGCTTGGTAAAAACCTTGACGCTAGTAACCAGGTGGCTAAGAAGAAGAAGAAAGGGAAGAAGAATAAGAAGAAGAAGCAACATAAGAAAGAATTCAACCAGCCAACGATGGCTATAAATGTTAGTATTGTTGAGGAAACCTCCAACATGCATCATAAACCCAAATACCCTTGCAGGCTTTGTAAGGGTGACCACTTCCTTATCAATTATCTCGGTATTCCAAAGGTCTTGGAAGTATGGTCAGAAAAATCTCATCAACTTTCCATTGATCCATTAACTAGTGATAGTCAGGTTCCTGGGAAAAAGGGTAAAGTTAGGTTTCCTTGTAAGTTATGCAAAGGGAGTCATCAAACTCACATTTTCCCTCACATGGATGAAGCCTAAAAATTATTGGAAAACCTTACTGTTCCACAACAAGAACTTCCAACTGGTTACCGTCAACTTTCTCCCAACCTACCGTCAACTGACGGAGTGATTGATATAATTTCAAGTACAGTCAATCCCACTCTTCCATTGGAGAGTGAAACTCATATCACTCAGGTTGATGATCCATTAGTTGATCAAGTGGTCGATTCGATTTCACATTCAATCGATCCCATTCTCCCTGTAGAGAGTGAACTTCATACCGCTCAGGTTCTTCTTGTTACATTAGATTCTTCTATGCTAGGGGGCATTTCACCTGTTTTTACAGAACCCCCTCCAGGTACAGAGGTCTTTTCCTTTGATTGGAATAGACTGAAAGAACCTCGTCTTCCTTCCTCCATCCCTTTCCAAATCATTGTGAAGGTTGTTCATAGGGACATACACCCCACACAGGTATATGAAGGTGCTTCTGTTAGTATTTTATCCTCAACTGCTTGGAGAGATTTGGGTTCCCCTCAGCTTGTGCCTATTACGCAGAATCTAAAAGCTTTTAACAGAACCATTAGTGAACATTTAGGGATCCTTCCTAAGTTTTCTATTACTTTGGAAGGTAAAACTATTTGTATTGATCTTATGGTAGTTCGAGGCGCCTTGGATTTCAATTTACTCCTTGGGCGAGACTATGTCTATGCAATGAAAGTTGTAGTATCGAAACTCTTTCGCGTGATGTCTTTCCCTCACAATGGAAATATTGTGACTGTAGACCAGATTTCGTTCCCTAGTCTTGATTCGACTGCCAATAATCTGACATCCCTAAATTTTCCTCATAAGAAAGTGGTATTTACCCCGCCATGGTGGCAACTAGTCCCATGTTTTCAATTACCGATGTAAGCGAGCCTCTTACTGTTTGCTCGACTTCCTATGACTTTGATCCGGTAATTGACATGGAAAACTGTATGGGATTATTTGAACGCGATGTTATTATCCCTTTTGAGTCCCTTGACATGCGTTCCTTCCAGAGAATTGTTCTTCCATCTGATGAAGACCTCTTGGAAGCCATGATCAAGGTGTGTCCATTGACATGTGTTTCTTCCAATTGGAAGCCATGATCTAGTTTCTGAGGAGAATTCCTTTTACTGTGTCAACCTCGTTAAAAAATTGAATCAGTGGGCCATGAGGACAGTTCTTTTCCTGTGTCAACCTCATTAAAAAATGAATCAGTAGGTTATGTAGGTAGATTGTAGCCAATGATAGTTCCTTTTACTGTGTCAACCTCATTAAAAAATGAATCAGTGAGTGTGAGGATAGTTCCTTTTACTGTGTCAACCTTATTAAAAAGTGAATCAGTTAGTTGAGAGCATAGTTCCTTTTCTTGTGTCAAGCTTGTTAAAAAAATGAAACAAGCTTCCAAAAAGAAAGTTCTTTTCCTGTGTCAACCTCGTTAAAAAATGAATCAGGTAAGAGGAAAGTTCTTTTCCTATGTCAACCTCATTAAAAAATGAATCAAGTATGAGGACAATTATTTTCCTGTGTCAACCTCATTAAAAAATGAATTAGTAGGTAGATTGTAGAGAGTAGATTAATATATTAGAAATAAGTAGTTTCTAAAGATGGTTCCTGTTACTGAGTCAACCTCGTAAAAGAATGAATCAGGTATGAGGAAAATTCCTTTTACTGTGTCAACCTCGTTAAAAATGAATCAGTGTATCAAGAGGAAAGTTCCTTTTACTATGTCAACCTCGTTAAAAAATGAAACACGTTACCATGAGCATAATTCTTTTCTTGTGTCAAGCTCGTTAAAAAATGAAACAAATCCTCCCCTAATTGAGTCGAGTCTTTAACTAGATCTCGTAAATGTTAAGTCATATATTTAGGTTATTTATTTCAGTTTTTGCATAATTTTCTTACAGTTTTAGGTCGAGTATTTCAGATGATCTCGTAAATGAACCTTCATTACATCCAGCTATTAATTACCAACAGTGTACTTAGTTGAATGAAATGAAGCTGGGGGGGCATGCGCTCTAGCAGTTATGCTTAGGTGGCATCAAGCATAGTTTCCTCTCTATTTCAAGCTTGTGTAAAAATCAAACCACTCTGAAGCATAGTTTTTCTATGTTTCAAGATTTTGTAAAAATGAAACCTATCTTGAGTCAATTTTGGTTATTTTCAAGACTCTTTAAACTCATGAAAGTCCTGAGATTAATTTTCTATCTTTCATTATCATAAAACACATGAAAATGCCCAATTCTTTCCATCTTTTCCTGCTCGTAAATTAAATTGAAATTTGATCACAGGAGTACATTTTTATCCCTTTTTCGAACTTGTTAAAACTGATGAAAAAGAGAAAACCATGAGTACATTTTTATCCCTTTTTTCAAACTCGTTAAAACTTACGAAAAAGTGAAATCTTGAGTTTTATTTTAAGCCATTTTCAGACTCTTTAAAAATGAAAATATTTCCGAGTACTTGACTATTCAAACTCATTAAAGTAAATGAATTATCATCCCTTCAGTATAAGTTTACCCCTTTTACAGACCGAAATGGACTATTTACAAAAAAGGTATACGTTGACTAATTACAGTCAATAGAGTTCTCTCCCACATTATTTTATCCTTTTTCAGGCTCGAGAGACTAAATTTACGAAAAGTACACCCATGGAGTTTTCTTAAGTTTTTTCTTCTGACTCCCTAAAAATGAAAAACACTGAGTTTCTCCTATACTGGACTTGTTAAAATTTAACAGTAAAGGACCTGTTCAATTTAAAGTAGGAACGAACCACTCCTTCTTAGGGTTCTAATCTTAAACTAAGTTGGACTCATCTAAAGGATGAGCTTATAAACAAGAAATTGTTATCCTCCTCAAGCTTGTCAAAAATAAAGAGGTACTTGCCAAAAATGGTGGGGGAAAAGAGAGAAAAACGAACCTGTTTGTTACATTTTGATTATTCGAAAAACTGTTAACCACTCTTGAGCATGACACTTTTGTTCACCTGGGTTGGGAAAATCCTTTGCCTAACAGTTAATCAAACCATATTGAAAGTCTTCAGCTGGTTTCTGGGTATTAGCTTTGGGTCAATTGTCACCAAACCATCTGTAGTGTCGTTATGTGTTCAAGAGGATAGTTCAAACAAACCATTCATTTACAAAATATTTGTCTTCCATTTTGACCAACCCTGAGTCAGTCCTTGCCAATATATTTCTTCAAAACTTGATCTATGATTTCGTTTTGTGGGCTTACCTACGACAGATCACTTTCTATCGACGACAGCTCATTATCTAGGAAGTTGATCTAGAAATCATCAGTACCTTGAAATCTGCATGCCTTAATGGAAGGTTTCTCACCTTCGATGACAGGTTGCATCATTGACCTTTGATCGAATAATTTCGTGACATGTTCGACTTCAGCTTATTCATTCACATTTCATGGATTGTACTAAGTACTTTGAGGGCCATTGACATTATTGGTGGTTACTCTCACACTTGTTAACAGTTCAAATTATTGACTGGTAATCAATTGGTTTCTACCATGTTCGACTTCGACACATTCATTCACATGGATAGAATCGTACTAGTTCGGGAAGCGGAAATCAAGACCCTGGATCTAGTTTCTACCATCGAGGCTGTGAGGAGTTTTATTATTCATTATGCAGTAGACTATTCATTACAGATGGCTGCATCCATGCTATGTCTACAATATTGATGTAATATTAAAATCATTCCTGTATCAGAATAGTTTAGTCAGTTTTCTAGTTAGTTTTTATCTGAGTATGGGAATGCCTACCTCAGCGATGATATGTCTACATATATATATTTTGCATTGAATTTTTTTACAGGTTCCAACTGGGGTGTCCACAGGATGATCCTTGAAATGATAAAGTACTTCACCCTTCATACATGATAGACTCTATCTTCATCTATTACAGACTTCGCACTTTAGGGGGGAATTTGTTACACTGAAAATTGTCACCTTGACATTCTTCTATCTGTATGAGCTCATTATCACTCATACTTTCCTTCTTTGCAAGTCTAAACCATCAGTACCTCATATCAATCCTTGAAAATAAGAGAAAGCTCTCAAAAGTCTCTAAAAATTTGATATCGCACTTTCTCTTTGTCTTACCTGCGGTCCCGCACCTAATGGTCATGTCTCCTGCGTACCTGACCGCACTGTCTCTATGTTAAGGGTGTGGACCCCTGTAAAATTTAAAAAGGCAAAAGTAAACTCTAAAAATTTCACTTTCAGTCATTTCTAGAAGCTTCTGGAAGGAATCTTGCGGTGGCAAGTCCGCTCTTTTGAGGTTTATGTATCCCATACCTTATGGAGCTAACCCCTTGATGTGAGGAGCTTATCCCTTTATAGGTGGAACTCTAACCTACTCTTTTGTACTATAAAAAGAGGCATAGGGCAGCCTCAAAGGGTTACTACAAGAGAATTGAAGAGTTCAAGCTTTAGAATTGTTTGAGGTAAAGTGCTGTTGGGATTTAGACTCATTTGACTGAGATTTTGTGAGGAAGGATCACATACCTCTATCTTTCTCAGTTGGAAGAGTGCAAGGCTTGTCAGAGTAGAGGCAATTCCTTCTTCAGACTCCGAGAATGCCTGTTCAACATCAAGGCTAAGGTTGTAAGGTTTTCTTTCATTCAAAGTTAATACAAATGAATTCATTTTTCTCAATAAGTTGTTAATTAACTGTTTATTTCATGGATTCCTTGATCACCATGATAGGCATGATTTATAATATTTATTATGCAGGTGTTATTTAATTTTTTCTTGTTTGTGACTGCAAGTCTTTAAAGATAACTCCTTCAAGTGACCGAAGGACAACTACTTCGAACAAGCACTGGATCTATGGTAAGACCTTAACACCTTTATAGTATTCTTTTGTAAATCGCATATGTCTGGAGAAAGATAGGTTTGTTGGTTTGCTTGTTGCTAGACTATCTTCTGATACTAGGGATATTGGTCTTGTCCGCAAGATCGATTTATTTGTTACGCTTAGGGGGCATCAAGCACAGTTTTCTCTTTGTTTCAAGCTTGTGTAAAAATGAAACCACTCTGAAGCATAGTTTTTCTCTGTTTCAATCTTTTGTAAAAATGAAACCTATCTTGAGTCAATTTCAGTTATTTTCAAGACTCGTTAAACTCATGAAAATCCCGAGATTATTTTTCTATCTTTCATTCTCGTAAAACACATGAAAATGCCCAGTTCTTTCCATCTTTACCTGCTCGTAAATTAAATTGAAATTTGACCATAGGAGTACATTTTTATCCCTTTTTCGAACTCGTTAAAACTTATGAAAAAGAGAAAACCATGAGTACATTTTTATCCATTTTTTCGAACTCGTTAAAACTTACGAAAAAAGTGAAATCTTGAGTTTTCTTTTAAGCCCTTTTCAGACTCTTTAAAAATGAAAATATTTTTGAGTACTTGACTATTCTAACTTGTTAAATTAAATGAATGATCGTCCCTTCAGTATAAGTTTACCCCTTTTACAGACTGAAATGGACTATCTACGAAAAAGGTATACATTGACTAATTACGGTCAATAGAGTTCTCTCCCACATTATTTTATCCTTTTTGCGGCTCGAGAGACTAAATTTACGAAAAATTACACCCATGGAGTTTTCTTAAGTTTTTTCTTCTAACTCCCTAAAAATTAAAAACACCGAGTTTCTCCTATACTAGACTCATTAAAATTTAACAGTAAAGGACTTGTTCAATTTTAAGCAGGAACGAACCACTCCTTCCTAGGGTTCGAATCTTAAACTAAGTTGCACTTATCCGAAGGATGAGCTTATAAAAAAGCAAATGTTATCCTCCTCAAGCTTCTCAAAAATAAAGAGGTACTTGCCAAAAATGGTGGGGGAAAAGAGAGAAAAACGAACCTATTTGTTACATTTTGATTATTCGGAAAACCGTTAACCACTCTCGAGCACGACACTTTTGTTCATCTAGGTTGGGAATGTTAGTCATTAGTATTTTTCACCTATTGATGATGGCTATTTGTTAAAGCCAAGTTTTCTAGCAGCTGATCTCAAAATTTGTCAAATTTTCCAGCTGGAAAACACCCATAAACATTTTTTCCCTCCTACCTTTTCAATCATCCCATGACGAGATAAAACCTCATTGTCAAGCCCTATGTAGCCTCAGCCATACTAGCTTGTCCATCAGCTCCAAGAGAACAATCCAAATCTGTCCAAGAAGTCTCCCCTAAGTTAGGTAGTGGCGCTTTAGGCATTTCTCCCTTGGAAAACTATCTTAAAGCCAAAGAACCTCTATCTATTATCAACCAGTCCTAATAGACCTTCCTATTCTGCAAATAAAGTTTGTTTACACACTTAAGTCGCGCCACTAAAAAGCCTTGAAGTCTCAGCAATACATATGCCACAGGTCAAGCTGATATTAGGTAAATTTACAGTGTTTCAAAGTCTTTGTCAAAGAGCAGAAGTATACTAGTGTTCCAGAAGACAGTATTAAACTCAACATGAGAAGACAACTGCTTCTCATGTGGTTTTGAGCTTGGGATGAAAATGCTGGACAGAGAGTTATCTCATTAATCTCCTGCAATCGCAGTGAAAGGTTAGTGAATTATAAATAAGAAGAAATGCTTTGTAGATACTGGCCAGGCTACCTCTAATTGTCTAAAGATGCACAAAGGTATTTAAAAAGTAGAAATTACATGTCTCAAAGAGATTCCCTTCATGGCATATTGTCATTTTTTTCATTTTCATTTGCTTAAATATAAATAGGTAGTGAAAGGAAAGATAACATTGTTTAAAAGTTGATGAACTAGTATCACTGAAAAAACCTCCTCCATACATGAGCAGAGGGTTGAAAGACTGAGAAAACCTCCTTCATTTTACAAGAAGAGGGTTGAAAGACTGAGGAAACCTCCTTCATTTTACAAGCAGAGGGTTTGGAACTATGTTAAAGGCCTCCTTCATCTAATAAGTAGAGGGCCAGAGACAGAGATTGATTTTAGGGTTTTCACTGAATGAAAGGCAAATTTTAAGAGCAGTGGGAAAAATTGAAGGCTTCTGAATAGAAAATGGTGTTAAAAGCATAGGCAAAGCAGTGATGATTTAAAAGGGTGTTAACATGAGTTCACTGTTAAAACACAGAATTGAAATACAGTGTGAAGCTAATTGGGTGATTATGAATGAAGAAATATTGTTAAGCAAATGGCCAACATTCTTCATTTGGTTAAAATAGGGGTTGAAAAGAACCCAGGCATTTGTCAAAAATTTGCCTCCTTCATACACAAGTGGAAGGCTCACCATTGTTTGAGGATGAAGAGCATTCATTGGCAGTATGGCTTAGATTTCAAAGACTCTGCTATCAAAATGGTAAAATGAACGAGAAATCCATTATTCTTGCAGACTTCCTGCACAAAGGAACAAGGGAATAGCTTTCCAAGTGTACATTTTAACTTCAGCTCACCATCCCCTGCTATATCTCCTTAAAATTTGAAGACTAGATTACTTTAGCAATCCAAGTTAGTCATTTTCCTTGATGGTGGAAAATATTTGTAGCAGGGCTTTTCACTTACAGTTTCAAATGAGTTTCTTCACCCACAGTCAAAAGAAAGGCTCAAAGAGCACCTGACAGTTCAATCAAATTCACAGTGGGCATGATAATCATCAAAACAATAGGAGAAGAAAATGTCAAAATAAGTTTTAAAGTGGTTCACCTCCTTGCAAAAATGGCAATGAATGCCTCACAAATTATTGATATGTCTTTAAGAAGAGTTTTTCCCTACAAGGGGCAGAAATGGGCAAACAGTGAAAAGAGTATTGCCTTAATGAGAAAAACACTGAGAAATATTTTGGTTTTCAAAACGAATTTTTCACTTTAAAGAGGATTCATATGTATAAGGATCCTCAAAAAATATCATCAACAACACTTTAAAGAGTCCTAGTTGAAATATTGGATTTTATGGTGTTTTAAAATGATAAAATTTGCAAAGGAAATGCTTCAAGTTTCGTTATAACAAACGCCTTTTCAAAAGGTTTTCAAAACCCTCACGAAACAAAGTTCCAAAGGGTGTTGGCTTTTTGACTACAAAGGGAGTGATCGACCATTGCAAAGCTTCCATACGCATTTCAAAGAGACCTAGAAACATCCCCCCTGGCTGCTCTCTGACCGAAAAAAGGATATTTCAAGCGAAATTGCAGAGTTTTGAAGGCTTAAGACTACACGGCATGCCTAGAAAAGCGTGTGGCGTGTTCAGGTGAAAAATTACAAAGGATTTACACTACTACGCGGTGGGCCTGTAGCGGTCACCTCTGCTCGAAGTCAGACCCGACTCCTCTACACAGCGCGGCGCTCTTCCTTTTAAACGTGCCGCTCGATCAAAAACCCTCGAAAAGCACCTTTGAAGCTCCCAAAATCATCAAGCAAGGAAGATAAGCCATCTGCAAGGTATTTTTATTATTTCCCCCTTGGTGCTTTCAAATTTCTAAATGGAGATTGATGCCATGATTGTCAAGACTAAAACAATGGTAGGAGAGAAAACTGTTTGAGAAAAATCCGAGGTTTCTGTTGCCATAATTTCCCAAGATTAGTATAGTAAAAAGGGGTGTGTTTTCATTAGTTTCAAAAGGCCTAAAATTTCCCTCAAAAACAGTGATAAGCCATAACACTAATTGCAAGGAAAAAACAGAGTGGTAGAGGGTTTTCAAGTTGCTGAAGGTGTACTAGTAGTGGTGAAAACAAAATTAATCTCTGTTGGAAAATCTAAGGTCAAAATAGTGTTTGTAAAAGAAAAGCAGTGATCTTAAGGTCAAAACAGTGTTTAAAGGGTGAGGATTTTGGTCCAAAATCAAAAGGTGTTATTGCTATAAATGCCAAGAGAGAGAGATTGATTAGAGGGCAGTGTTTTTGAGCAAACTCGGAGTGTTCTGTTGCTATGATTGTTACACGTTTTTACATTGTTGGGTGGATGTTTAAAACCATCTTAAAGGACCCTAACTGCCTCTAAAAAACATTGATTAGCCCACAGGAAAATAAGAGAAGACTTTGTTAAAAATAAAAGGGGAATCCGTGGTCATAGTCTCAAAGCCTTGTCATTTTGAAAAAAAATTCTCTGTGTGGAAAAATAGTGAAACCTAGTGCATCCTCTTTTGTTCCATAAAATAGAGTATTCTATCAAGATCTTTTAAAGAAAGTTGAGGTTGTTTTTGTCTACCTGTGTATAAGAAACAGTGAATAACAAGAAGAGTTTTGTTTGAGGTAGGGTGTCTTGCTTCTGTCAAACACAAGGAGATATCTATTCTAACAAAAAGGCCACAAATACCTCTTTTTGCCCAAAAACAGTAACAATTTGACTGTGTGCTTTCTATTTGAAAAAATATTTGTTGTTTGGCATAAAAGAGGACAAATCAGTGATTTAAAAGAGCAGAAAGTTGGTGTTGGAAGACTATTCCACAAAGCAATTGAAGCAGTTTGCCTTGGTCAAACAGTGACTAACAAGGAGGATAGGGGTGTGTGCTTGAAAAACATTCCAAAGGCCATTTGAGACAGCTTGGTGTTGAAGAGAACATTCAAAACAAGGTGCCTCCCAGGCAAGACAATAGGAGCGGCCTTCACAAAAGGTTTGAGCTTGTTTCCACCGAAGAAGTGAATGCTCATCCATCAGTCCTTTTTAACTTCCATGAGATTGGGTGTCTAGATTTTTTCCAAAGAGTGCAAGAGGTGAATAGCTATTCCCCTTTGACACATTTTTGTTCTTTGAGGTTTCAAGAGAAGCATTTTCAGCTGGCAGGCCTAGATTTCAAATTCTCTCCAAGGTCCATCTCCAAGGCCACTAGAATCCCTTATGTTGGGGAGAAGTGGTTTAAACAAAGCCACCTGGACTCGGAAGAATAAAATCCTTTTCTGAAGCCTGAGCATAGAGATTCACGTCCATCCATTTTTCCCTTCTCATATCTATTGACTAGTTACGCCCCCCTCATGAAGATAATCATGAAATACTTCACTTCCGAGGGAAGATTCTCTCGAGTCTATGCCTATCATATCTGATTGCTCATGAATTTCACGAGGGCCAAATTGCTAAATCTCCCTTTATTCCTACATAGAAGTATTGAGAAAATGGCCTCCACTGTTCAGAAAAAGACTCCTTCTCAGCAAACAGCCTGCCTCTTCCATCACTCCCTCATCAAAATCATTATTCTTCATCAGCTTGAGAAGAAGGAGGTCTCTTGGGACACTTTCATCACACACCCGGATTTCGCCACTGTCCCTTCATTTCATACATCTCCTTCACCTTCTACTCACCATCCTTCACCTTCTTCTAGCAAACCTATTCCCAAGAAGCTCAAGTTTACCATAGAACAAACAAAAGAGCATGATGAGGAAGAAGAGCATCAGCAAGGGGATGAAGAGGAAAGTGATGATGAGCAACAGCATGATGAAATAGGGCAGCAAGGGGGCGAAGAAAACAGTGAGGCGGAACAACAAGGGGGAGAAGAACAAAGTGACGCAGAACATCAAGGGGAAGAAGGGCATGATGATGAGCAGAATCATAGTGAAACAGGGCAGCAAGGGGCAGAAGAATACAGTGACGCAGAACAGCAGCATGATGATGAACAAGTGCAGGATAGTGAAGGTGAGAAGTCTCATGAAGATTATGAACAGAGGCAGCCATAGCATGATGAACAACAACCTCATGATGATGAACAATAGCCTCAAGAAAAATAACAACAACCTCATGAAGAAGAAGTGCAACATGATGAACAGGTGCAACACAGTGAGGAGGACAGCCCTCAAAAAGAAATGCACAAGGAAAGTCAAGGCATCCATGAAGAAATCCAAGACAGTGGCAAGAATGATGAGCAAAGTGACAAGGGTAAAGAGCCAATGGAGCATGTGCTAGCTACCTCTCCTAGGCAAGGGGCCATGCTTTCTTCTCCGATAGTGGCCAAGCCCCAGACAACAAGGAAAAGGGTGCCTAGAGTTGTAACTCCAAATGTGACTAGGGCCCTATGAAGCAAGGGAAAATTGCCCGAGAAGCCCATTGTCGAGCTGCCCAAGAGGAGGAAGACTAAAAGAGCCACCCAAAGCAAAGGAAAGGAAAAAGAAGAGAGCAGCCATGAAAAGGAAAGGGAATTCGACATCATTCAAATCCAAAGTGATGATAGTGAAAACGAAGCCCGGATCCTAGAAAATCTCTTGATCAATAGAGAAAACAAAATTGATGCTTTCAGGACTGATCTTGATAGGGCTAGGTACTTCAATCAATTTTTGCAAGTTCAAAACAAACAGATGAGTGTCCATATGGCTGTATATGAGACATGAGAAATCAAATACAAAAAAGATGCCTCCAAAGCACAAGTGAGATTGGAAGAACTCATGGGTGAGTTTAATGAGAGCGAAGATGAAGATCAGCCCAGGCGAAAGAGGACAAGAACCATGGGGCTCAAAAAGGCCCTTGAGAAACAAAAGGAAGAAGAAGATGCCCTTCTCCAATCTACCCCTCTCACTACATTGTTCGAACAAGAGATAGAGAACAATCGAGAAGCATGGCTTGAGAGAATTAATGATCACTTGGAGAAGAAATTGGAGAAGGCAAATAGAGACTTGGACCTTCAACGAAGGATGACCGGGCATTATAAAAAGCTCAATCAGTTTGCCTGGCGGAAATTGAAGGTCGCTCAGGAAAAACTCAAGGAGGCTAAAGGGAAGCGCCCGGCACCAAAATTGAGGAAAGACACTTCAAGGCTCCAAATTTTGGCCTCATCTTCACAACATGTTTTTGCAAACCCTTGAGGGTCATGCTCGCCAAATTTGGGCGAAATTCGACAAATTTTGGTTTTTTGTCATTTTTGGGTTTTTGGCTAAAACTCATGGGCATCGCCATTTCAGTTTGGGGCATCCTCAAACGATGAAAACGGTATCATTGGATGCCATAATTTCAGGGGCACATACTCAGCGATTTTCAGATCAATTGAAGATCATTTTCTCCCCAAAATGGCGAAAAACACTCACTTTTTCTACACTCTACCCCATTTATCGACAAGGCCTATTTTTTGGTTTTTTACACACATGTCTGTTTTTGGAGGACTTCTAGTGGTCATTTGAGAGAAAAATAAACATTTTCAGAAAGTAGACACTCAGATCTTTCCAACGAGCCATCATGGGCCTTGTTTTGACATCGAGAAGGCCTCCAAAAGTTGCTGGCAAGTCAGGGAACTTTTGCTGAAGTGTTTTTTGAGTATTTTTGTAAAAATTGAACCTTTCAAAAGTGACTTTTCTTCATGTGCGTTTAGCTATTTTTGTACATGATAAGTTATGAAAAATCAATATATTTCCATTTTTTAGCATTTTTGAGATATTTTATTAGATATTTTGTGCCTTGGGCTTTGTAAAGCCTCAAAAACAAAATCAGATATTTTGGATAGGCCAATGAGATTGCAAGTTGAACTTGGAGGTTTTCCTCACTTTGGCCTATATATTCCCAAGGCTTTCATTGTAAACAAGGTTGAACTTGATGAATAGAAGCAATATATGGTCATATAAGCTTTGGAATAAATACTTGTCTCATGCTTTTGGATCGTTTCTTGGATGTTATTGGATGATGAAAGAGGATTGTTGTTGGATTCCATGACTTGGTAGAATGGTATAGTGTCTCTCTCTCTGTTTTGTTTCCTAGTTTTCATTCATAAATCCATGTTCTTTCTTGCTATAAGACAGTAGAGAACAGATTTGAGACATGCCCTTGGAGGCACCTCAAATTTTATGTTTCTTTATAGCTTCCATGTTTTCTTCATTCTTAGTCACATTAAAGAATCCTTGATTGCTCTTTAATAACTCAAGAACATTGTTTTCTTGTTTCATTTATGGTTTTATGCATGCTAACTATGATTTACGGTATGCCCTAATTACTCATGGCTAGCCATAGCTCCACCTATGAAACCTCTCTTTGATTGATTAGATTGTCATTTTTTGAACCAAGGAGGTCTTGTACTAATCTCGCCCTTTGCCTAAAACTATGCAATCTTGTTTCCAAAGTGCCCAATAGCTTGAAGTACTATGTTTAGGCATTCCTACATAGTGATTTGAGTTGTTTGTCTATCTTAAATGTATTTCCCCAAAGTCTGATAGCCATTTCCTAAAGTTAGAGAGTCATATATCTCTATGCATGGCTTGAATGTTTATTTCTATGCATTGATCAGTTTACAGTTACAGTTATCATGATTAATAGTTTGCCCTACCATGTTTATGTCAGCTATTAAACTATTTATGTTTGAAATACTTTTTTCTTCACAATTTTAATGTCCATCTCACTCCATTTTGCCCAAAGATCCATTTTACCTCGCTCAAATCGGCCCTTCGGCAACCTTGTATCGCCACCTGAAAGCTTCCTTGACCTTTTCGACCCCATAGCCCAGTTGATCTGGAATCTTTTTACCTATCTTATGTCTTTGATCAGTTCATCCCTCACAACCTAAAAACCAAAATCAAAAACCTATTTCATAACTAGCCTAAAATCAAGAACACAATAAGCAAACACACAAATATCCCTTACACAAATAGAGAGAGCCCTCTCTGAGTCCAGGAAGGCTAGGTCCTTGGGCTCCAAAGACTGGTTTGATGTTACACTGTCATTTGGCTTGCCAATCAGCCAAATCACGGGACCCTAACATAATGGCGATCACGGTAGGACTTGGAGTGATAAACAAACTTAGATTCCCTAAACATTCTAGCAGCCTTAAGAATACTATCTGATTGACTTATCCCACCGCTCACTAACATAATGGCGATCACGGTGGGACTAACTGAGTACATAACAGTCTAGAAAACTCTTGTATATTCATTAGTCTTTAAACATTTAAACAGGCAAGCAGTCCATAGAATCATTTAGAGTAAACTCTTTTTGTTTTCACCACCCTAGCAAAGTGATGAAACATGTTTAGAATACTCTAATAAACCATAGGACGCACATAAAGAACTCAGAAAAACCCCAAAAAACTCCCTTAGATTGGTTTTTTTCAGTACTGGTGGTGGACCTTACACATATACCTCAAAACAACTAAAAATCCACTTGGCGACTCCACTAGCCTCCAGTAGGCCTTACTACTTTACTAAACTCTAGGCTACTATTTGATTGAGCCACCTCATCGCCACACTAACATAATGGCGATCACGGTGAGGCTCTGAGTGATAAACAAACTTATATTTGCTAAACATTCCAACATCCTTAAGAATACTTTCTGATTGACTTATCCCACTGCTCACTAACATAGTGGCGATCACGGTGGGACCTTCTGAGTTAGTGACAATATAAGTACTCCTTAGTAACTCCCGAAGTCTCAATCAAACTTAGAAAGCTTAAGTGTTTTTTGAAGAGTAGAAGCTAGCTTTTTCACCATCTTAGCTAAATGATGATTCAGTTGTAGGAAACTCTTCCAAACCTCATAGGCTACATAAAAGCTTAGAAAACCCAAAAAAATTCCCATATTGGCTTCTCCCTAGTTACTGGTGGTGGACCATAGCTACATATTTACAAAAACAACCAATTTCCACCTAGCAACTCCACTAGCCTCCAGTAGGCCTTAAAAAACTCCATAAAAACCAAAAAACTCATAAACTATACCTTCTTACTCATGGCTAGCCATAGCTCCACCTATGAAACCTCTCTTTGATTGATTAGATTGTCATTTTTTGAACCAAGGAGGTCTTGTACTGATCTTGCCCTTTGCCTAAAACTATGCAATCTTGTTTCCAAAGTGCCCAATAGCTTGAAGTACTATTTTTAGGCGTTCCTACATAGTGATTTGAGTTTTTTGTCTGTCGTAAATGTATTTCCCCAAATTTTGATAGCCATTTCCTAAATTTAGAGAGTCATATATCTCTATGCATGGCTTGAATGTTTATTTCTATGCATTTATTAGTTTACAGTTACATTTCTCATGATTAATGGTTTGCCCTACCATGTTTATGTCAGCTATTAAACTATTTATGTTTGAAATCCTTTTTTCTTCACAAGTTTAATGTCCATCTCACTCCATTTTTCCTAAAGATCCATTTTACCTCCCTCAAATCGGCCCTTCAGCAACCTTGTATCACCACCTGAAAGCTTTCTTGACCTTTTCGACCCCATAGCCCAGTTTATCTGACATATTTTTACCTATCTTATGTCTTTGATCAGTTCATCCCTCACAACCTAAAAACCAAAATTAAAAACCTATTTCATAACTAGCCTAAAATCAAGAACACAATAAGAAAACACACATATATCCCTTACACAAATAGAGAGAGCCCTCTCTGAGTCCAAGAAGGCTAGGTCCTTGGGCTCCAAAGACTGGTTTGATGTAACACTGACATTTGGCTTGCCAATTAGCCAAATCACGGGACCCTAACAGAGAAAATCCTTTGCCTAACATTTAATCAAACCATATTGAAAGTCTTCAGCCGGTTTCTGGGTATTAGCTTTGGGTCAATTGTCACCAAAACATCTGCAGTGTCGTTATGTGTTCAAGAGGATAGTTCAAACAAACCATTCATTTGCGAAATATTTTTCTTTCATTTTGACCATCCCTGAGTCAGTCCTTGCCAATATATTTCTTCAAAATTTGATCTATGATTTCGTGTTGTGGGATTACCTACGACAGATCACTTTCTATCGACGACAGCTAATTATCTAGGAAGTTGATCTAGAAATCATCAGTACCTTGAAATCTACATGCCTTAATGGCAGGTTTCTTGCCTTTGACGACAGGTTGCATCATTGACCTTCGATCAAATGATTCCGTGACATGTTCAACTTCAGCTCACTCATTCAAATTTCATGTATTGTAATGAGTACTTTGAGGGCCATTGAAATTACTGGTGGTTACTCTCACACTTGTTAATAGTTTGCATTATTAACTGGTAATCAAGTGGTTTCTACCATGTTCGACTTCGACACATTCATTCACATGGATAGAATCGTACTAGTTCAGGAAGCGGAAATCAAGACCCTGGATCTAGTTTCTACCATCGAGGCTGCGAGGAGTTTTATTATTCATTATGCAGTAGACTATTCATTACAGATGGTTGCGTCCATGTTGTGTCTACAATATTGATGTAATATTAAAATCATTCATGTATCAGAATAGTTTAGTCATTTTTCTATTTAGTTTTGATCTGAGTATGGGAATGCCTACCTCAGCGATGATATGTATACATATATATATTTTTCATTGAATGTTTTTACAGGTTCCGACTGGGGTTTCCATAGGATGATCCTTGAAATGATAAAGTACTTCACTCTTCATACATGACATACTCTATCTTCATCTATTACAAACTTCTCACTTAAGGGGGCAATCTGTTACACTGAAAATTTTCACCTTGACATTCTGCTATATGTATGAGCTCATTATCACTCATACTTTCCTCCTTTGCAATTCTAAAACATCAGTTCCTCATATCAAACCTTGAAAATAAGAGAAAGCTCTCAAAATTCTCTAAAACTCTGGTATCGCACTTTCTCTTTGTCTTAACTGCGGTCCCGCACCTAATGGTCATGTCTCCTGCGTACCTGACCGCACTGTCTCTGTGTTAAGGGTGCGGACCCCTGTAAAAGTTAAAAAGGTACAAGTAAACTCTAAAAAGTTCACTTTCAGTCATTTCTAGAAGCTTCTGGAAGGAATCTTGCGGTGGCAAGTCCGCTCTTTTGAGGTTCATGTATCCCGTACCTTACATAGATAACCTCTTTTACGCATAAAAACTAGGCAACACTAACAAGGTTAACTTAACCTTTAAATAACCTAAATCAAGAAGTTGACATAATTCATCTAGCCATGTAATCTTTTCAAGAGGTTATTCTTTTCAAGAAATAACTTGGATGTCCTTATCATTTCATACACATGTACGAAATCCCCTTTTTTTTTACAAAAAGAAAGAGCAACTCATTTTTATTACATAATACGCGTATATATAAAGACAAGAAAAATTACTTATATTATCTTTCACTACTCACATGGTTTTATTTTCGAAAAAACTCGTAGAGTAAGTTTGTCTTTTACCATGGTATATGTCTAGGAATAATATATTTCTAAAAGATTAACATAATAGCAATCTTTTCAAGGACTTACATGGATTCGTTGTCTTTTACCATGGTATATCTCTAAGAACAAAATATTTCTAAAAGATTAACATAATAGAAATCTTTTCAAGAACTTACATGTATTCTTTTCCGAAAAACTAGCACAGTAAGTTTGCATTTTACCATGGTATATCTCTCTTTTCAAGAAGTGACATGGAATATGTTTTTTACTATGGTATATCACTAAAAACAATATCTTTCTAAAATATTAACATAATAGAAATATTTATTACTTTTCGAAAAATTAGCACCATATTTTACCATGGTCTATCTCTAAAAAAAACATGGCTATTTTTCGTATAACAATTCATATGAAATATTTTATTTTCTATCCAGAAAATGGGTAAAAAATTCAAAATAAAACTACTATTTTTTTTAAATAGACAAACCATTCATATGTTTCTTTCTCCAAATAAAAAGGCATAATTACCTTCCTACTTGAACTTCTCTTTATTAAATAGAGAGGCCATGATTCTGAGTTGGTGACTGTTCACCATTAACAGTAACACTTTGTTTGTTTTTTCTTCATAATGGTGGCTGCAAGGGGAATGTCTCACAACGTCTCACAAAAATTGTTGTCTTTCACCAGAGAAAATACATACAACAGTAAATGTCCCTCGAACGCTGAAAATAACAACTTTATTTCCCATGGCCAAAGAGTGGATTTTGGCCAAAGAATGGACTGAAACCCTCTGGATCTCGTTCTATTCATTTACATAAAATATCCAGTCATCCATAATCTCAGAGATAGAAACAATTGAAATCTGAGCAATTATTCACTAGCAACACCATGGAATTGGAAGTCCAACAACTCAATCTGCCGACCTAACCCATGTAAGGATCACCCCCCTCATCAAGCTGAATGTTCTTGATTAAGTAAAAAAATGTTTCCCTTGATTGGAGTGACTTCCACAGTGGTTTGTAACTGTCAAAACCTAAGTTTGTAACTGTCGAAACCTAAATACTTCTTGAAAAATAATATTATTAATTTAATAATCTTTTGCACTAACGAAAAAGATAAAAACGTGCGTCTATGGATGTTAAATATTACTTAAAATGAAATGTATTTAAAGGCAGTACCCTTGACTCTATGAATCTATGTCTGAGCTCTCCTTTCTAGGATACTCGAACCCTACTTTGGAACTTTATCTCATGATTGACTCCTAAACTCTACACACATATTAACCTCTAACTACTGGGAAGAATATCTTTCAACAAATGAAGATTCTTTGGATACTTGTCCTAGTACTACTAATAACTCACCCAACAATTGTTATTTTTACAAAGACCCACTTTCCAAAACACACCAAAACATTGGACACTTATATTTATCTCAAATTATATATTTTTATACAAATTTATAATGGGAAATGTCTTTCCCTTTGGATATTTTTTGATCTCCCATTTGGGTCTAGACAAAATGGATTTCCTAGGGTTGATCCTCTAGGATCCCATATCTCATTTTGTTGTTGCTCCCCACTTTCTTTTCTTAAGTTGTCTCTAACAATCAACCAAGTTCTACAATTGACCTATTTCTGCACCTTCATGCACTCTTCTCTATGTTGAATTTCCAAAACACTAGAGAATATAGGTTTGGGTCTTACAATCTCTGACAAAACCAACTTAAATGCCACAAAAAACTATTTTGCATAGTGGAATAAACACAATATTAAATCAACTAGTACACAATAGACAACTATTTACAATTTTTCAACCCAACTTCATTATATTAACAACCTTTAATACAACAATCTAGGGCTCGTGTACCAGGGATCTTGACCCTCATACAATAATTGATAGAAGAATACAATTAGGGCTTAGTGTCAGGCCTTTGACAACCAATATTCCTTGAAAAAGATACAACTAGCATATTAGCTAATGTATTGCACTTCATAGCTCCACTTCAATTCACATACACTGAACACAATTGTTGGTCCTTTAGCTCCCAATCTGTAGCAATGCCAATCTTCCTATATCAATGAATCATGATCCTTTAGGTCACTGAAAACGTGATGGAGGGGCATTAGACACTATCCAACAATGTAGGAGGTTTGTCCACATGTTGTGGCTAGTGGGGGTCGAAAATATTTAAATTGTAACAGCTAGGTGTCAATACCTCAGCTGATTGTATTATTTAGATCAGTTAGAGTCGTAGAAGTCAAATAGCTCAGTTAGTCTAGCTGTCATATTTCAGTTAGTTGAATTATTTTACTTAGGCTGTTGATTTTCTAAAACGGTCCTCATAGAGGAACCGAACAGACAAATGTTCATGTATATAACGTAATCCCTTGGATTTATATGGCAGAAAGCAGGAGGAGGGAGAAGAGAAGATATTTCTGCAATAAAACTCTGTGTGTTGTTGATTGCTTCCAATTAAATAATTTCAGTGCACATTTGCCATAGAGTCGTTTCGAATCCTTAATTGTGGAGAGATTGTTTAATTGCGAAGTGATGAACTCTGGGCATGTATGATTGAACTCTTGTATGAATTCCACATATCTCTGTCTATTGGTTCCCTTAACTTATTCGAGCAAACCCTGTGAATTTAACCCCCACCCACAGGCGTGGGCTGTGTAGAAAATCCGTTGTTGTTAAACAAGCTCTGTTGAATAAATCTCCATCCATAGAAGGAGCCTGTGTAAAATTGTGGTCGACTAACATTACCCAAGATAGTGAAAACCCGTCGGAAGAGAATTACGTTTATTTTTAATTGAAACCCTGCCAAGGATTGACCCGAGTTAACTGAACAGGAAAGAATAACGCAAACCCGACGTGACCCCGGTTAATCACTGTACCAAAACCACAAGCGGATTTGCAAAGGCGGATTGCCCGTATCGCACCACTTTTGCAGAGTAGGCGGTATTTTCTGAACGCGAGCGATTCCATAGAGTAATTGACACATGGCGAGGTGGACCCCCGAGAAACCACCGTTCATAGCGCGCCATCGCACGTTATCGTTCGACCAGGGGAGTCGAGCGATATTGCCGTGGGCCGTCGATTTGAGAAGGGGCCATCGGACGGTGTTCATTTGACGGAGGTGCATGAAGGATAATCAGGTACGGCGCGTGCATTTGATTGGGCGATTGGACGTAGAGATGGGCCCGGGCCAAGGTTTTTTACATAGTATTTGTTTAACAGCACGTTGGGTTAAATATGAAATGTGAAGAGTTATAACCGTAGTTCCAAGGTTCGGATATAACATATAAGCCAGGAATATAATATATCATTTGAAAGTTGCGAATATGTTTATTTGTCAATTTCTTTGAAATTGATAAATAAAAATAAAAAGAAGACAAAGAGCCACGTGGGTAAACCAAAGGGAAAAGTTGACAGAGTCACGCTATAGTTGACCAGCTCTCATTGGGCGGACTTTCAGTTTTGTTGCGTCATTTGTGGTATCAGAGTTGTTGTTTTGAGTTGTTTTTGCAGAGAGCTGACATGGCAATCCGAGTTGGTAGAGGTGCTGGCAGAAGGAGACCTATTGCCAACGCTGAGGTGTTGGGGATGTTGCAGAGGGTCGAAGCCAGAATGGATGCCATGGAGCGAAGACAGCCCAGAGATCTGGAAGACATCAGTGAACCTGAAACAGAAGAATCTGAAGAAAATGTTGAGATTCCTCTTGACATGAGGCTCCTTAGAACTGTTCTGGGGTCTGCAATTCAGCCCAGAATCGAAGTGTCAAGTTATGTAGGGGGACTGAATCCAGAGGAACTAGTGGAATGGATAAATGAAATGAATAAATGCTTCGATTATGAAGAGATAAGTGAGGATAAAAAGGTAAAGTTTGTAGTGAGAAAGCTGAAAGGAAATGCTGCACTTTGGTGGGATGGAGTGCAGGCAGAGAGGAGGAGAGTTGGCAAGCAACCTATTAAGAGCGGGACCAGAATGATGGCTAAATTAAAAGGTAAATTCTTGCCTAGTGATTACCAGCTGACATTGTATAAGCAAATGCAGAACTTGAGACAAAGGTTGCTGACAGTAAAAGAATACACAGAGGAATTCTACAGAGTAAGCATAAGAGTTGGGCAATTCCAAGACACACCAGAGAAGACTGCCAGATATGTGAATGGTCTCAAGCTGGAGATCCAAGATGAGATTGGTCTCCTATCTCCTAAGACAGTGGAAGAAGCCCTATTAGATGGCCTTGAAAGCAGAGGAGAAACTCCTGAGGAAACAGTCTGCCAAGAAGAGAGGTACTTTCCGTGGAAAGGGAAGTCAGGGTGGTAGAGGAAAGCCTACTACACCCAGGGATGGAGCTAACAGTAGCTCACCTCAGAATGCATCAACAGAGGATGATGCAAGGGGCAGAAGGGGTTCTTATAGAGGAAAATTAAGAGGAGGCAGAGACAGAGGTAGAGGTAGAGATTTGAGGTGTTATAGATTTCAGAAAGTGGGACTTAAGCACTATGAGTGTCCAGAGAATGTGGGTGATGGCCCAAGAAATGCTGTTTTTGCCCAGGCTGGAGAAGAGGCAGAAATTGAAGAAGAAATTCTTCCAGAGAGGGGAGAATCCTTGGTGGTAAATAAGGTCCTGTTGAAGCAAGCCAAAGAGGTCACTGAGCCTGCACAGAGGAAGAATTTGTTTAGGAGCATATGCAAAGTCCAAGGGAAATGCTGCCAGCTAGTCATTGATAGTGGCAGCATAGACAATCTGGTTTCCACTGAGGTAACAGAAAAGTTGAAGTTTAAGACAAGGGAGCATCCAACTCCCTATAGGGTGTCCTGGGTGCACAAGGGGTACCAGCTGGTTGTAAAAGAACAGTGTGAGGTAGAGCTGCAAATGGGCAAATACAAAGATAACGTCCTGTGTGATGTAATGCCCATGGATGTGTGTCATATACTGCTGGGTATACCTTGGTAGTTTGACAGAGCAGCAGTGCATGATGGCAAGAAGAACACTTACAAGTTCTTCAAGGATGGGGTACATCATACATTGATACCCATGGAAGAAGGAGAGCCATCCAACAGAGCTATTGATCCAAAGACTTTGTTGCTGAGCGGGAAGGAATATTTGCAGCGGATAGAAGAAGAAGAGGTAAGTTTTGCTTTACTTTGCAAACCTAAGTTAGTTCTTACTTCTACAAATATTTCTAATTTTCCAATAGAAATCCAAGAAATGTTAGATGATTACCGTGACATTGTTGTGGATGATTTACCTGATGAGCTGCCACCTGTGAGAAAGATCACCCATCAGATAGATTTTATCCCTAGTTCAAATCTGCCAAATAAGGCAGCCTATAGAATGACTCCCAAGGAAAATGAGGAAATCAGGAGACAAGTACAGGAGTTGGTGGACAAGGGGCTGATTAGAGAAAGTTTGAGTCCATGTGCAGTACTAGCAGTATTGAGCCCAAAGAAAGATGGAGGCTGGAGGATGTGTATTGATTCCAGAGCAATCAATAAGATCACAATAAGGTACAGATTCCCTTTGCCCAGAATTGAGGACTTAATGGACTGTTTGAGTGGTGCTAAATATTTCTCAAATATAGATTTGAAAAGTGGATACCATCAAATTAGAATAAGAGAGGGTGATGAGTGGAAAACTGCCTTCAAAACAAATGGAGGACTGTATGAATGGATGGTAATGTCTTTTGGGTTGTCGAATGCACCTAGCACTTTTATGAGACTTATGAATGAAGTATTGAAAGAGTTCATTGGTAAATTTGTGATAATGTATCTGGATGATATATTAGTTTTCAGCAGAACTAAAGAAGAACATTTAAGGCATCTTAATCATGTCTTGAAGAAGCTACACCAAGAGAAACTGCTGATAAATTTGAAGAAATGCTCATTCATGAAAGAAGAGTTGGTGTATTTGGGTTTTGTTGTTTCTGCAGAAGGATTGAAGATGGACCCACAAAAGGTTAAGGCAATTGTGGAGTGGCCTTCACCCAGAAATGTTTTTGAGGTAAGAAGTTTCCATGGACTTGCCAATTTTTACAGAAAGTTTATAAGAAACTTCAGTAAGATTAATGCACCCATAATTGAGACAATAAATAAGAGTAAAAAACCATTTAAGTGGACTGCTGAAGAAGAAAGAAACTTTAAAGTGTTGAAGCAGAGGATAACTGAGAAGCCTGTTTTGATTCTTCCTGAATTTACAAAACCATTTCAAGTAAAATGTGATGCCAGTGGAGAGGCCGATGGAGCTGTGTTGAGTCAGGATGATAGGCCTGTAGCCTATTTCAATGAAAATCTGGATGACACCAGAAGAAAGTATTCCTCTTATGAGAAGGAATTCTATGCAATTGTTCAAGCACTGAAGAAGTGGAGACATTATTTGATGTCAAGGAAGTTGTTAGATTGCATGGGTTGCCCAAGAGTATTATTTCAGACAGAGATACCAGATTTGTGGGTCATTTTTGGAGGACACTGTGGAAGAAACTTGGTACCAAACTGAGTTTCAGCTCAGCTTATCATCCTCAGACTGATGGACAAACTGAGGTAGTGAATAGGAGTCTGGGAAATTTATTGAGAAGTCTTGCAGGAGAGCATCCCAAGCAGTGGGATCATATTTTTCCTCAGGCAGAATATGCGTATAATGATTCACCAAACAGGAGCACAGGGCAGAGTCCATTTCATATTGTTTATGGAATGCACCCCAGAGGAATATCAAAGTTAAGAAATCTGGGAAAAGCAGAGCTAAGGAGTGCAGATGGTGAGGAATTTGCTTCAGAGATCCAGGCCATCCATGAACAAGTGAAGCAGCAACTACAAGGCAGCAACATCAAATAAAAAAACAGAGCAGACTTGAGCAGAAAAGAAGTTCATTTTGAAGTAGGAGATTTGGTTTTGGCACACTTGAGGAAGAAGAGATTCCCAAAGAAGCAGTACAACAAATTGAAGTTCAAAAACATTGGGCCATGCAAGATACTTAGGAATTTTTCTGCAAATGCTTATCAAATTGAATTACCTCCTGATGTTGGAATATTTCCCATTTTTAATGTTGCAGATTTGTACAAGTATGAAGATGATGGTGGAGAAGAAAGATCAGCCGGCAAGGAACATATTGAGTGGAAAGAGCAGCTACCTCCAGCACAGCCATTGCAACCAAAGAAGATATTGGACAAAAGAGTGTTCAGAAGGACCAGAGGACGAGGGTACTTTCAGTACTTGATCAAATGGAAGGATAAGCCAGAGGAAGATGCCACTTGGATGACTGGATAAATGTTGCAGAAGATAGGCAGATCAGTGGAACAGCTCATGGACAGGAGCCCATGAAGAAAATTTCCCTTGGGAGTCTGATGCAGGGGCATTAGACACTAGCCAGTAATGTAGGAGGTTTGTCCACATGTTGTGGCTAGTGAGGGTCGAAAATATTTAAATTGTAACAGCTAGTTGTCAATACCTCAGCTGATTATATTATTTAGATCAGTTAGAGTCGTAGAAGTCGAATAGCTCAGTTAGTCTAGCTGTCATATTTCAGTTAGTTGAATTATTTTACTTAGGCTGTTGATTTTCTAAAACGGTCCTCATGGAGGAACCGAACAGACAAATGTTCATGTATATAACGTAATCCCTCGGATGTATATGGCAGAGATCAGGAGGAGGGAGAAGAGAAGAGATTTATGCAATAAAACTCTGTGTGTTGTTGATTGCTTCCAATTAAATAATTTCAGTGCGCATTTTCCATAGAGTCGTTTCGAATCCTTAATTGTGGAGAGATTGTTTAATTGCGAAGTGATGAACTCTGTGCATGTATGATTGAACTCCTGTATGAATTCCACATATTTCTGTCTGTTGGTTCCCTTAACTTATTAGAGCAAACCCTGTGAATTTAACCCCTAGCCACAGGCATGGGCTGTGTAGAAAATTCGTTGTTGTTAAACAAGCTCTGCTGAATAAATCTCCATCCATAGAAGGAGCCTGTGTAAAATTGTGGTCGACTAACATTACCCAAGATAGTGAAAACCCGTCGGAAGAGAATTACGTTTATTGTTAATTGAAACCCTGCCAAGGATTGACCTGAGTTAACTGAACAGGAAGGAATAACACAAACTCGACGTGACCTTGGTTAATCATTGTACCAAAACCACAAGCGGATTTACGAAGGCGGATTGCCCGTATCGCACCACTTTTGTGGAGTAGGCGGTATTTTCTGAACGCTAGCGATTCCATAGAGTAATTGACACGTGGCGAGGTGGACCCCCGGCAAACCACCGTTCATAGCACGCCATCGCATGTTATCATTCGACCAGGGGAGCCGAGCAATATTTCCGTGGGCCGTCGATTTGAGAAGGGGCCATCGGACGGTGTTCGTTTGACGGAGATGCATGAAGGATAATCAGGTACGGCGCGTACGTTTGATTGGGCGATTGGACGTAGAGATGGGCCTGGGCCAAGGTTTATTACATAGTATTTGTTTAACAGTGCGTTGGGTTAAATATGAAATGTGAAGAGTTATAACCGTAGTTCTAAGGTTCGGAGATAACATATAAGCCGGGAATATAATATACCATTTGAAAGTTGCGAATATGTTTATTTGTCAATTTCTTTGAAATTGATAAATAAAAATAAAAAGAAGACAAAGAGCCACGTGGGTAAACCAAAGGGAAAAGTTGACAGAGTCACGCTATAGTTGACCAGCTCTCATTGGGTGGACTTTCAGTTTTGTTGCGTCAAAACGGCTCACCAACTATCTGCCCTTTAACTAATCATTATTCCATCAATGAGTCAACACATATGGTCTTAATCAACTACCCACTTGCTACTCCTTGTTCCTTCAAGAATGCAATACTTTGGGACTTTACAACTCTTCCCACTTTTGCCTTCTTCCACTACTATAATGAAGTCAAATTTAGGGCTTGGAGGCTGCCCTCTATCACTGTCAAAATTCCTTCTACAACAATCAACTTCAGGCTAATACAACTGCTCACTTAGCTGCCCTTTTTCCTTCAAGGAATCAACACTTGAGCTACTCCACTTCTGCCTTTCCTACCAAATTTGAATTCCTTTACAAATATAGACTTAGGGCACTCAAGGACACCTACTTGTTTTCCTCCAAACAATCCTCAAGATGTCCTACAATTCTGTCCAACTTGGACTCTCATTCACTAACAACAAAATCAACTTGAAAACATCATTCTACATACCTTTCATATATCACTAGATCTTTTCTCATTGTTGTAAGTTATCGTCTTGGTTAGTGCATGTACACGTAAGCCCTTCCTTTTTCCTCCAAAAACCCTCCTCATATCAATGGTTTTGTTCCTTCTGCAATTCTATTCCATCACAAGCTTATAGGGATGTTGTAGCACATATTTAGGTCTTTCAACCCATCAAATAAGAGACTATAAGACTCTCGACCCTCCTTCCAAACACACAAAGAAATGCGGCATCATTATTGGATAATTTCACTCCTTCAATATCATAGAACTCCCCTCCTTGTCATGATCTACACTACTACCAAACTCGACCCTTGAACCAATCACAAGAAGACACCAAACTTGATCCTTCTTAACTTTAGGTAGCTCCAATGGAGTATGGCCTATTTCAGAAATGTTTTCCTATGATTCATTGCACTTAGATGTGTCAAATGAGGATGCTTTCCTCCTTTATTTATATGTTTTCAAGGGTGTGCAACATCTAACCCTTAAGGGAATTTTCTAAGTCTATGACGACTTGAACCTTTTGTTACAAACCCACACAAACACACAAATAAATTAAGTGCCAAGTCATCAAATCCATGCTTGGTTTCACACCCACAGGCTTAGGTGTAAAACCTACATTTTGGGTACTTAGTCCACAAATGATTTTTATGGTGCCAATTCCTCCACAACTGTGCACACTAGGGTTTGGAGTACCTCCCAAGTTACAAATATCAACACTATAGCCTTATACTTCATCAATATCCATAATTTCTCATATTTAATATTTATTTGTAATGATTTCTAAAAAAACGAGTAAATGGTATTGCATATAACATTCTCTTTAAACTTGCTATATCACATTAAAACAAAAACAAAACAAATAAAAAGAAAGTTATACTTTTATATTATTTCTTTAATAACACAGGTTACTTGCCTTGAGGGTGGGTAATAGCCCCAAACAAACAAAATAATAAAATAGATAAGAAGACTAACAATAGGACTATAATAAGAGATAAGCGATATTTCACAGGGTGTATTTTTATTTCTAGTATTAGAATGTATAATTTGATAGGTAGTTTTAAATACAGAATGTAAAATACAATATTCTATTTAAATTAAAAATCATTATTTTGATTTGATTTTTATCAAACTAAAAATTATTGTTTTGATTTTATTTTTACTAGTTTATGTAAATGATTATCATATAGAGAAATTCATAAAATTTTGAATATTTATTGAACACTAAAATGTTTAACCAATTTTGTTAAAATATTTTGATTCGATTTTTCTTAATTTATATAAATAGTTAATTTTTTAATATGTAACTGAAATTCATGAGATGTTGAATATTTGTTAGACACTCGAGCAATTGACAGTCGTTGGCCTTTCATCATTGATTATGTTAACGGGACAATTTCCATCCAGAAAGATTGTCTGTAAATGGGCGGATAGGGTTCAACTCCATGGCCCAATTTGTAATACACCAGTTTGTATGTTATGGGTACTAAATAAATATACTAGCAATTGCACCTAATGTTGCAAAGGAAACGCCGTAAGGAAAATGCTAGGGAGAGATGAACAGTAATTAATTGGTCCTGGCTACAAGAACAACTTAACAAAATACCATGACTGTATATGGATCAGTGAGTTGGAGAAGCATCGATTTATTTTACAGTGATTTTGAAGAAGCCATGTAAAACTGGCAGGACCCCAAACATTACGTTAATAATATCTAAGATGGGATAGATGCAGTAGAATCTTTTTTGGATGCCATGGAATACAAAGTGACATAATAAAAAATATTTCCTGATATGGATGTAGTGTTAAAGGCTACTCCTACTTACTGGTGGGCTATGCAGAAGGAAGATCTTCCCATCTGGGATGTTGTTCAGCCAATTATGATGCATAGGTTGCAAGTTATAAATAGTCTCCATCCACCAAAAATTGCTAGGATTAGCCAACTCTGTGTATGGACATAGATTTTATAGTTCTTATGGCATAGAAATTATCCGAGTACAGAATGACAAGTGAGCAAATGGTGGTGAATGCTTTCTTATCTTGTGTGATTGACTGATATTGAGAAATGTGCTAAAACATAGAGGAAGTTTTTGCCTTTGAACCAGCATCCTAATCACCAACAAAAATTCACCAGATATGAAATACTCATCTGGTAGGTCCATGCACTGTAGATCTACATACATTCAATCTATTCAAAATAACTCTTATATGGTATGTACTTTTGGGATACAAACATTTAATCTATGGGAAATTAAGAGGCTTGGAAATTTATCCATACAAAGAAGAGCATTTCGATATAATGATAAAGGTTTGCGAGTTCATCCAGTTACCTTTACCAAGGAATAGTGGAAGAACTCATATATGGTATACACTAGGCAATGAGATGAGTATTTTTTCAGTAGCATTGCAGCACTTGGTTGACTAGAATGATACATTTACATATAATGATGAGACTTGTTAATTCATCCAAAAGAACTGTCCATGGCCTATTGGAAAAGAAAAAACTGGTTGACTAGAATGATACATTTGCATATAATGATGAGACCTATTAAGTCATCCAGAAAAACTGTCCATGGCCTACTGGAAAAGAAAAAATTGGTTGACTAGAATGATACATTTGCATATAATGATGAGACTTGTTAATTCATCTAGAAAAACTGTCCATGGCCTACTGGAAAAGAAAAAAATATTTTATGGTAGAACTGAACAGTGAGATGGTTATTCTGTTAATAGCATTGCAGAAATAAAGACAACAATGAGGCTTGGGAATTCATACAGTAAAGATTTGTCCAAGGCCCACTGGAAAAATATTTCTATATGGTATGTACTGAATAATGAGATAAGTATCCTGTCAGTAGTATTGCAGCAAAATTGGCGAAGATAATCATCTCTCCATATTCTCGATTTCTCTCATTGTAGTGCATGACTCTGTGTTTCAAAACGCAACCTTATTAGTGATCAATGTCACACCTATTAACAAAGTGATTTGTCCAAAAGATAAGACCCTAGTCATTTCTATGTCAATTACTTTAAAATTCAGAATTTCATATTAAAGTAGGTAGTTCAGTAAGTTCCATCCACCAAAAATTGTGGGGAAAATGCATTTTCAAAATTCAAAAACCCATATATAATATTAGACAACTGGGAGTAAACAAGGCTTGCAGCAGACAAGAGAATGGGTGGTAAAACGCTATCTTCGACATAAATAATTACGGTTTACAACTTTCCCAGTCACAGCATAGTTAGATCTTCTGGGAGTTGTATAACAATCTAACGATTTTGCATATCGAGGTCAAAAACGCCATAGATCCAAAACTATTGATTAGATAAAAATTTATTCTTTTGCACCGTTTTTTCTTGTTCAAATAGAAATTATGCATCCGTAAAAATTTTATTGATTTCACCGTCCTTCTGTGCAGAACATAAACAAAGTTACATTATTTCTTTCATGTCAGATAACACTGAAATAACACTGTACAAGCAGCTCAACAAATGTATTTTTTAAAAGAGGAAAAAGTGGAAAGGGAACCTTTGAGGATCTTTCCAATGGAAGCATTCCAACTCGGAAGAAAGGAAAATAGTTGTAGCCGTTTGACAGAAATTAGAGTCTTTCTTGATGTCATTGTGTTTATATCATTGCACCGAGCTAACCATTTCAATTGCTTTAAAATATCTATGTAACATTTACAACACAATAAAAATTAGGTGTCCCATGTCTACTGCTTAAAAAACATAAAAAAGAGGAAAAAAATCTGCCTGAATCAATCTTCACTAGATCCTTTAAAAAACAGGTTTGAATTTGATGTTTTTATATCCCTCTCAATGCTTGATAAATTGAGAGTGGGGTTAAGGTAGGTCCATTCTAGTTGTTAACTAAGAAACCACACATATAGCTGCAAATAAGAATATTCAACACTATATAGAATACGTGAAAATTATACCTTCCTCGAGATGAGTGCTAGATCTTAGGAATACTAAACCTCGTGTTGAAACTTCAACCCAATCTCTTTTTAAACTTGTATCTCCCGAGATTGAATTCGCAGTTTTCTTCAGTGTTGAAGTTACTCCCTCATGGATTGGACCAGTACCGAGGTTTGAGCGGTGACGGACCTCCTCATGAGACCTTAACACACATCAAACTACTAAAGAAGCCCTAGTTCTTCAGAGATCTGGTTTTTTTCAATATGTTCCTTCTCCCCTCATATTGTGGAACTTCTCTGGCCTAGGTCTCGGGGTAACTATTCCACTAAAATCACTTGAGACTTGCATAAGATCCTGGTCCCTATTAAACTCGTGCAATTTGGGTGGAACCCTGGTGGACCAACTCTGTTAATCTTACCACCATCTGGTTGCCCCATTTGGTAGTTTGCATTCTTTGTTATGATATAATACTATTCAAAACGGCCAATTTCATTTGAAAATTTGTGTGCTGTAATGAGTACCATTTGAGCAATGAGAATCCCTGTCTCCTAGTCAATTCAACGGGCAACAGTCTCAGTTTATGGTTTCAAACCAATTGTTTAAGTGAACACCTGCAGCAATGCACATTTTTTTCAATCCGGGCATTTTGACTTGTATCATTGTTTTACCATTTATCATTTTCTGTTATTTTCTGAAAATGGCTTTTGTTCTTAGCAGATGTGTGACTTGCTTCTGCTGCATCAACTGTTTGTGGGCACATTTCCTATATCACAAAACAATTCATTGCTCTATTTTTTTAATTGAAATTTGTTCCTTAGAACATAAATTGCTGACTAGAGCTACATCTTCAGTTGTCTCAGATCACAAGCCATATCACGGTTCCATATTTCTCTTTTGATGTTAAGGGTATGAAATGTTTAAATTCATTATCAATTTTTCAAATACTCTGTCAGTTTGTTTGACTTTCAGGAAGGAATATAGCATCACAGCCTGGTCCGGTTTCTGTGAACCTTCCATGAGATTTTGGCGGAGGCCGGCTTCCATGACACCCTTGGGGCTACTGCTTACCATCATCTGGTTGCCCCATTTGGTAGTTTGCATTCTTTGTTATGATATAATACTATTCAAACGAGCGAATTTCATTTTGAAAATTTGTGTCTTTATATTAAGTACCATTTGAGCAATGAGAATCCCTGTCTCCTAGTGAATTCAACGGGCAACAGTCTCAGTTTATTGTTTCAAACCAATTGTTTAAGTGAACACCTGCAGCAATGCACATTTTTTTTTCAATCCGGGCATTTTGACTTGTATCATTGTTTTACCATTTATCATTTTATGACTATTTTAATGGTTTTATTCATGAGATATGTGACACTTCTGTGCATCAGCGTTTGTGGGCATTTTTCACTATATCACAAAAGCAATTCATTGCTCTATTTTTAATTGAAATTTGTTCCTTAGAACATAAATTGCGACTAGAGCTACATCTTAGGTTGTCTCGGATCACAAGCCATATCTGTGGTTCCGGATTGCTCTTTTGATGTTAAAGGGTATGAAATGTTTAAATTCATTATCAATTTTCAAATACTCTGTCATTTTGTTTGACTTTCAGGAAGGAATATAGCATCACAGCCTGGTCCGGTTTCTGTGAACCTTCCGCAAGTTTTGGCAGAGGCCAGCTTCCATGACACCCTTGGGACTGCATATCGGGTGTCTTACATTCAACGTCTGAACACCTCAGGTGGCCACCCTGGCACAATAAAGTGCAAGAATAAAGCAAGAGTCACAGTTCCCTTTAAAGCAGAATTCTGGTTTTACACGCAGGACAGGCTACCTCCCAAGGTACCTGCTGCCATTCAAGTGCCAGCCTCCGATCGCCAAGTGGTGGAGGGCTTGTTTGCTACAGGCAAGATAGCCTACTCTTATAATGGCTCTCGATGGCAGCAGAAGAATGTGCAAGGCAAACTATACTCAGTGCCCGGAGGAGATGAGCTTGGAAACTTCTCCACAACAGTCAAACCAGGTGGCCTTGGAGGCACATTATCCTTGCAGACCTATGGTCCCAATAGTTCCAGAACTTCTCTGGCCTAGGTCTCGGGGTAACTATTCCACTAAAATCACTTGAGACTTGCATAAGATCCTGGTCCCTATTAAACTCGTGCAATTTGGGTGGAACCCTGGTGGACCAACTCTGTTAATCTTACCATCATCTGGTTGCCCCATTTGGTAGTTTGCATTCTTTGTTATGATATAATACTATTCAAAACAGCGAATTTCATTTGAAAATTTGTGTGCTGTAATGAGTACCATTTGAGCAATGAGAATCCCTGTCTCCTAGTGAATTCAACGGGCTTGTGATCTCGGTTATGGTTTTCAAACCAATTGTTAATTTAAGTGAACACCTGCTGATCATGCATTTTCAATCCGGGCATTTTGACTTGTATGTTCATTTTGCCATTTATCATTTCGGTATTTTCTGAAAATGGTTTTGTTGCTTAAACGGATGTGTGACTTGCTTACTGTTGCATCCATTGTTTGTGGGCACATTTCCTATATCACAAAACAATTCATTGCTCTATTTTTAATTGAAATTTGTTCCTTAGAACATAAATTGCTGACTAGAGCTACATCTTCAGTTGTCTCAGATCACAAGCCATATCACGGTTCCATATTTCTCTTTTGATGTTAAGGGTATGAAATGTTTAAATTCATTATCAATTTTTCAAATACTCTGTCATTTTGTTTGACTTTCAGGAAGGAATATAGCATCACAGCCTGGTCCGGTTTCTGTGAACCTTCCGCAAGTTTTGGCAGAGGCCAGCTTCCATGACACCCTTGGGACTGCATATCGGGTGTCTTACATTCAACGTCTGAACACCTCGGGTGGCCACCCTGGCACAATAAAGTGCAAGAATAAAGCAAGAGTCACAGTTCCCTTTAAAGCAGAATTCTGGTTTTACACGCAGGACAGGCTACCTCCCAAGGTACCTGCTGCCATTCAAGTGCCAGCCTCTTGGATTTCTCTCACAATCATCTATCTGGCAACATTCCCACGAGTTTGATGAGGTTGTCAAAGAGTACAGAACTATATCTATGGGGAAACCAGCTGTCTGGAGAAATCCCGCATAATATTGAAGGGCTGAAGCGCATAAAACCTTTGGACTTTTCAACTAATCAGTTGAATGGAACAATTCCTGAAAAAATTGCAAATCTGAGAGATATGGAAACCTTGGCATTGTGGGAGAACAACCTCGTTGATGTTTCAGAGAACAATTTCAGGGGTCCCCTGCCTACACATCTATGTGAGGGAAGGAACAATTCCTGAAACAATTGCAAATGCGAGGCACTTGGAAACCTTGGCATTGTTGGAGAACAACCTCACGGGGTCCATCCGTGCACAGCTAGGAATGCTTGTTAACCTGGAAAACTTGGATATCGCCACTAACAAGCTTACTGGGCAGCTACCACAGAATTTGGATACACATTCTGATCTTTCGCTCATTGATGTTTCAGAGAACAATTTCTGTGGTCCCCTGCCTACACATCTATGTGAGGGAAGAAATCTTATCCAATTGAAGCTCTATAATAATATGCTTGAGGGCCACATTCCTGAAGAGATTGGCAGGGCTTTAACCTGATTTCTCGTATAATCTGGAGGTACACAACTCATGTCCTGGGCATACATGAATAACATATTTCAGATAAGGAAACATTTTTCGATTGTCCTGTAGAATTTGTATATATCCCTCAACGTATTCAACAACTGCCATGTGATTATAACCAAAAGAATTTATGAGTAATTATTAATCATTTTTATCCCAGCTACATCGTAAATAAACACAAAGCTATCTTACTGCTATAAAACCCCTTTTGTAATTGAATGTGTCTGTGTGGATGTGGGTAGCTTTGGCTTGACAACCAAATGGAAAGAAACAAAAACGAAGCAGTAGAAGATTGATTCACTATATACATCTAAAGGATAATGAATAACATCAAACAACATACTCCATCACTTGTTGGTCTATTAGCTTCTGTACTTTTACACAGAGATGCATGTTATTAAACCTGGAGACATTCTAGCTACATAATAATCTATGACAGGTTCAATTCCTGCTCTTCTCGGCAATGTGACAAAGCTGGAGAGCTTGGATTTCTCTCACAATCATCTATCTGGCAACATTCCCACGAGTTTGATGAAACATTTTTCGATTGTCCTGTAGAATTTGTATATATCCTCAACGTATTCAACAACTGCCATGTGATTATAACCAAAAAAATTTATGAGTAATTATTAATCATTTTTATCCCAGCTACATCGTAAATAAACACAAAGCTATCTTACTGCTATAAAACCCCTTTTGTAATTGAATGTGTCTGTGTGGATGTGGGTAGCTTTGGCTTGACAACCAAATGGAAAGAAACAAAAACGCAGCAGCAGAAGATTGATTCACTATATACATCTAAAGGATAATGAATAACATCAAACAACATACTCCATCACTTGCTGGTCTATTAGCTTATGTACTTTTACACAGAGATGCATGTTATTAAACCTGGAGACATTCTAGCTACATAATAATCTATGACAGGTTCAATTCCTGCTCTTCTCGGCAATGTGACAAAGCTGGAGAGCTTGGATTTCTCTCACAATCATCTATCTGGCAACATTCCCACGAGTTTGATGAAACATTTTTCGATTGTCCTGTAGAATTTGCATATTTCCTCAACGTATTCAACAACTGCCATGTGATTATAACCAAAAAAATTTATGAGTAATTATTAATCGTTTTTATCCCAGCTACATCGTAAATAAACACAAAGCTATCTTACTGCTATAAAACCCCTTTTGTAATTGAATGTGTCTGTGTGGATGTGGGTAGCTTTGGCTTGACAACCAAATGGAAAGAAACAAAAACGCAGCAGCAGAAGATTGATTCTGTATCTAAGGATAATGAATAACATCAAAACATACTCCATCTTATTTGGTCTATTACCTTCTGTACTTTTACACAGAGATGCATGTTATCGAACCTGGAGACATTCTGGCTGCATAATAATCTGCTGACAGGTTCAATTCCTGCTTTTCTCGGTAATGTGACAAAGCTGGAGAGCTTGGATTTCTCTCACAATCATCTATCTGGCAACATTCCCACGAGTTTGATGAGGTTGTCAAAGATTACAGAACTATATCTATGGGGAAACCAGCTGTCTGGAGAAATCCCGCATAATATTGAAGGGCTGAAGCGCATAAAACCTTTGGACTTTTCAACTAATCAGTTGAATGGAACAATTCCTGAAAAAATTGCAAATCTGAGAGATATGGAAACCTTGGCATTGTGGGAGAACAACCTCGTTGATGTTTCAGAGAACAATTTCAGGGGTCCCCTGCCTACACATCTATGTGAGGGAAGGAACAATTCCTGAAACAATTGCAAATCTGAGGCACTTGGAAACCTTGGCATTGTTGGAGAACAACCTCACGGGGTCCATCCGTGCACAGCTAGGAATGCTTGTTAACCTGGAAAACTTGGATATCGCCACTAACAAGCTTACTGGGCAGCTACCACAGAATTTGGATACACATTCTGATCTTTCGCTCATTGATGTTTCAGAGAACAATTTCTGTGGTCCCCTGCCTACACATCTATGTGAGGGAAGAAATCTTTACGCGTTGGTTATTTTTTCAAACAATTTCAATGGGAGCTTGCAGTCCTTAAGACTCTCGCAACAGTCTGCAATACACACAACTCTATGAAAACCAGCTAACTGGTGAGGTTCGTCTGGCATTATGGAGCTCTCAAAATCTTATCCAATTGAAGCTCTATAATAATATGCTTGAGGGCCACATTCCTGAAGAGATTGGCAGGGCTTTAACCTGATTTCTCGTATAATCTGGAGGTACACAACTCATGTCCTGGGCATACATGAATAACATATTTCAGATAAGGAAACATTTTTCGATTGTCCTGTATAATTTGTATATATCCTTAACGTATTCAACAACTGGCATGTGATTATAACCAAAAAAATTTATGAGTAATTATTAATCATTTTTATCCCAGCTACATCGTAAATAAACACAAAGCTATCTTACTACTATAAAACCCCTTTTGTAATTGAATGTGTCTGTGTGGATGTGGGTAGCTTTGGCTTGACAACCAAATGGAAAGAAGCAAAAACACAGCAGCAGAAGATTGATTCACTATATACATCTAAAGGATAAACCACTTACCTTTTGCTGCCACTTCTCGCTTGGGAACAATGCACCTGTTCTCCACCTCGCAGCGGTCCTGTTCCTGCACCCACAAGTACTAAAAACAAAATCACAAAAATAACGGTCTATATTTCGTATTCCAAGGGGCATCCAACAATCAAATTATGGGTTACCCTGGCAAAATTTTAATTTATGAGTGCTGGAATTTGGTAATGCAGATTGATGTCCTAGTTGCCTCAGAAATTTAAACAGCATACAGGAAAGTTTCTTGATGTGAAGCATCTTGGATACAAAAAACTGACTCAATTTGTTTATCAATACCGCGGCTCATTTCAGTGGAGAATAAAGCCGCTCAATGCAGTCGGATATTTCCTGTACCTGTAATCAGGGAAATGATGGCCGATTCAGACAAAGCAACCTCCATTAACCTATTTCCTCAGACAAATTTTATAGTTAAACATGAAATGTCAAGAAAAGAGCAACAAAATTGAAGGGCAAAGAGATTGCATGATTTCATGAAAATCAAGAAAAACTTACAGTTAAAACTTCTATGTCTCTGTGCACAATCTTGTATGTCTCTGTGCACAATCTTGTGACGGTGCAGATATTTCAAGCCCTCCAAGACCTGCCTTGCGACCTGCGCCAAGAATTTCTCCGACATCATGCCGGATCTCCTCTATTCCAGCGAGCCTCCGTCCATGTACTCCAATACGAAGTGGATCTCTTCCCCCTTTTCGAAGATCCCGTGGCATTTCACGATATACGGCGACTCCGTCTTCTTCAGAATCTCCATCTCTCGGATTATTTGCCGCCTCACAGTGTCATCGGGATTTCCATGAATGACCTTCAGGGCGTAAAGCGCTGAAGTCTTGCTGTGTAATCGGGCTCCCTCCCCATTCTTCCACCTGCCCCTTCTCTGCAGCAAATGCGCCTGTGCAGCGAATAATTGACTGATTAAGGTTTTGGGTTATGTTAGTTTTTTTAACTGTTTTATATCCACGGCTCATCTTCTTTCAATCGTCTAACAACAGATCTCACGATCACCAATTGTACACATAGGCAGATAGCAAAGTTCATTTCAAATAAATACGCCTTACGGCGTAAATATATATATATATTTTTTATTTATTTTTAATGGGTAGGGTTTTACCGTTTATGGTGTTAGTGACATTTTTCCGAAAATAAACTGTATAGTGTATAAAAATATTCTGAGTTTCGAAAACTCTACACAATTTGCTTTTAAAAAAATTGTTTCGAAAACTCTACATAAATTATATGAAAATCATATAATTGTTTATACGTAAATTAAAATTATATTAGTCTAGATCAATTTAAACTTTGGATCTACCAAGCGTTACTTTGAAAAGAGGTTTGCATGTTAACTTTTGGTCTAAATTCTTTTAATTTTCTCTTTAAATAAGTTATATTCCACATAAATACTATGAATTATGAATAAAAATAGATCAATACATAAAATCACTTTTATTTTTATTATTAATACAATGGATTAATACATGACATCATTTTTTTTTTGAAATAGTAATAAAACTATTGAAATAGAAAAAACCTTGAAATATTAATACTAAGATTTATGATTTATAGGTTAGGATATTTTAATTTTTTTAATAACAAAAAAAATTATTATAATTGGTATTTAATTAATAATAGATAGTTATTATTAACTATGGTGTACAAATGTTAGATTCTTCATCATTATTATGGGATAAAAGTTCACAAAAAACCAAACAACATGTATTACACATGGAAAATAACGTTGTAATTTAATGTAATTTACCCATTAAATGAGACTTGAACCAATATGTTTTTTTGAACTCCTTATTTAGTTGGATACAACTACCAATTTGGCTGGATATACCTGTGTAACACAGAGAATATTGAACCACCATTATTAAACATGAGGCTTCCTCCCAATGCGTTGCTTGCCAAATTCAAGGATTTCAAAGATTCCATGTTCCATAGGTCTTCTCCTAAATACCTCGAGAGAGAATTATTTGAAAGGTCGAGCGTTTTAAGGTGCTTTAATTGAGAGAGCACCCGCCAGTTCACTACTCCCGACAGGTTCCAAGAATTTAATTTTATTTCCCGGATAATATCACAGTCACATGCGCTGCTCGTCCTCCGGCAAACGTCTGAGACATTGAATCCAGAGGCACTCAGAAAAGCATTTTTTATGATGTGCGTCTCAGAATAGTTTTCTCAACCACGTCTCGGAAGAATCATCACCAACAACCAAACTGCAAACTAACTTGTGATTTCCATTGAATATTGTAAAGTTGCTTTCGGATGTTCTGCAAAAAGGTACATCAACATGACAAAAATTAAAGAATTTAAATATGTTGACAAAAACTAATGGTGGCTACGCCTACCTCAGTATTCTTTCTCGCAAACAAGAACAAAATTATTAAAAAGGGAACATGTACAAGTGCGGTGCGTGGAAATTTGAGTGTGCTTAGGGCTGCTAATACAATACCATATGCTCTGTCCTCAAAATTGAAATAATACTTGTTATCTCCTGACTTCCCTTTTAAACATATCAGTCCTGCCACGTCAACGGTTCCAACAAACTTCTGGTCAAACTGATCCCAACTGGTCAAACTAACAGATTTTCGCTTCACTTATTCATATTCGCAAAAGAATTTTGTAATCAATTTAGTTTAAGTGAATAACTTGAATAATTTTTGTTTGGCCACGTTGTAATTTGTGATCAATTTAGTTTAAGTGAATAACATAATTTCTATTTGGCCATGTTATATGTTACACGACAAACACCCCGTTCTCTAGAGGCACATCCAATTACCATGAAATTATTAGGTTTATCTCTACTCGTTTTCTCACCTCTAATTATAGAACATAGTAGAATATTTTTATTTCATTGAGAACCCTACATTTTTGTGGTATAGAATAAAATTGCAATTTATAAATAAATTTGGGGCCATTGATCTGTCTTATGCATTAGGTCAATATTGATTTTTTGGAATATGTGAAACATAGCTAACCAAAACAAAACTCAAGAACTCCTAAAGATCCAAGTTCATAGTTGAAATATAGCTCCTAAATATCCAAGTTCATAATTGAAATATAACTATAGTTATAAAATTTAAGTTAACAATTGTTGATCGTGTTGGAAAGTGCAATTCTGTATTAATACCCACATGTGTTGTTCTTTACTTGAAAAGCGTTAACAGAAAATAGCCAGCATGAATAGGAAGAGTCGCCAATAACGGAAATGTCTATTTGGGAAGTTTTAGTAAGTTTTTTATATCTCTTTGTCATGATAGAATATATCCTCAGAAAGTCCAACAAATGACCTGTATGGGTATTTCCTTTCACGTTTTCGGAAAAGGAGGCAGCTCAAACTTATGATATTGCAACCATTAAGTATAGGGGTAGGAACACTCTCACAAATTTAGATATTAATATATATGACATTGATAAGATCCTTTCTGAAGACTTTTCCATTAAAGAATATTCATAGTATTGCAAACAAATTGAAACTTATAGTGGTCCACCATTGCTCGAAAGCTCGTTAGATGGGTAATACATTTCTTCGAACTACATGTCAATCATTTGTATAAAACAAAAGAAATGATAAATGATGAATAGACATGTTCAACATTTACGCTTGAAAGATTGGGAAGTTCATTAAAAAAACAACAATTATTCTTTGATACACCAGGCCCAACACAACTAATCTAGACCTACGAAGTTCGAATTTTAGATTGCTCCTACAAACTTTGTGGGAAAAAAATCATTTGAGAAAATATATATATTGTTTTGAAAAATATATGTACTATAGTAGGCATGAAGGTTTAAAAACTCTGTTATGTTTTCAGGTTTAAATGGATATAGAATAACATATATAATGGCGAGAGACTTCAACCCTGAGAGGTAGAGCAGTCTATCAAATAAAATTTGCCAAATTAGGTCTAAGCTTTTTGCATAACACTGTATTCTATTCTACGCCAATTTTTTACTAGAAGTTGTGTTAAGAATTTTGAATATGTTATCATTTTCATTGTTGAGACTTTTTTTTCCTAGAAGTTGTGTTAAGAATTTTGAATATACTATCATTTTCATTATTAAGATAATATGCTATATAATTCCAATAGATGTGATGATTGCCAATTACTTTAGGATGGATTATATGAGTGATAGAAATAATTAAAATCACTCAATTACTAAACACACTCATATATATTATACACAAATGGTGTATGTGTAAACACACTCACACACAAATTACATTCAGATTACTCTATTAAATAGAGTTTCTGAGATCCAATTTATTCCTAATTTAGAAAGAGAGGTTGAGAGAATTTCTCAACCATCACAAACCAACTTCTCAAATATAGAATGTAAGCATTAACTCCAACATCCCCCCTTAATGATTACATTACATGAATTTATTGAAATCACTCATAAATAACAAAATAATCAATCTTATCAGTAGATGCTCCATCAAGTTTCTTCATAACCCTTGTAAAAGTGTAGTTGGCAAGTTGGATTCCGGAGTCGCTTCCTCAACTCTCGAATCAAGGACTTCCCGAAGTCAATTACTGGACAACATCCCAATCTATCGCATAACTTCATTAGGAGACCACTCAATGTCTACGACTAATGAAGGATCCATCCCTAGATCTGCAACTGTCATACTATCTCGAAAACCATCCATATTGAGCCTTACTACCACTTAATCTCTTCAAAAAACCACTGATTACATTTTTTGCAATCGTTGAACTCCTGATCATTCTATGGACAAGCTCCCATCCACCGAAATACATGAGTGCTAACAGCTGTATTTGCTAGTCTAAATACGAAATATATCTAGATTCCACTATTACATCATATTTATATACAATCCAATTTCTAAATTAAGAACACCAACCTAATTCCGCGCTGCTGCAGCTGGCCACCTCACACATTCCATGTTTCTACTATCTTGAATGATTGTAGTTTACACTTTATCAGGCATTGTAGTTAATACAATTTATCAGGTGATAATGGAATCCCGTCCCCCGAGCCAAAGGACTTACGTTGATAATAGACAACCACAATTCGACAGACCGCTTGATTTTTAATCTCAGAAAATACAATATTCCTTGTGTTTTGCAGTGAAAAGAAAGAAAGCGATACGTTATATTTTTTATATTGTAGTTTTTTTTTTTTAAATAGGAGGCAGATTATAATCATAATTGTCCGCTTTAATTCACGCACTCTAACCTGAGATCACTGCAACTTTTCCAGATAATCTCGCATGAACTGCTAAAATCTGATCAAGGTAGATCCCATTGGAAAAAAAATGAGGAGATCGTAACCATGTCATGTCCCTACGATTAACCATTATGCTGAATACGTAAAAGAAGATCAAAACACACAGATCCTTACTCTAGACCCAACAGACGCCTAAGATCTCTTGTTGCCGATGTATCAACTCTGACGATCGATACTCGTTCCACCTTTGCTTGATCCGCTGGAAATTACCCTGCGAGAGGAAGCTTAATCCTCATCCAATGATGTTGCAAACACAACTTTATCTATTATCTATTGGAAGTGGCTGGAAGCACGACTAACACTAGCGGTGTTAACTTCGCAGTGGCTGGAGCCACGAGCAATTTTGACAACCATTTAACAGGCATTAGAAATTACAATCCCATCGCGACTTTTTCATGATACAGCTGAACCCACTCCGGAATTCTATAACGGGGAACGCACAGGAAAGATCCTGAGCAAGCGTCATCCCTGATGGGCAAAAAATGACATTTGTATAAGCAGCCACAAACCTGTGAAAAAAAATGCGAGGTACTGAATCCACGAATATTCTGCTTCTGGATGTCTCCACACCATTCTGCTTGTGATAAAGAATGAGACATTTCAATCAGTCTTTCAAAAAAGACGCACATACTCTTTATTTCATAAGGAAGACCAGGTTCAGGCCCATACTAGCTCGGATACCATGATAGAAATAACTAAAATCACTCAATTACTAAACACACTCATATATATTACATACAAATGGTGTATGTGTAAACACACTCACACATAGATTACATTTAGATTACTCTATTCAATAGAGTTTCTGAGATCCAACTTATTCCTAATTTAAAAAGAGAGGTTGAGAGAATTTCTCAACCATCACAAACCAACTTCTCAATTATAGAATGTAAGCATTAACTCCAACAATGAATATGCTGTTTGCCAATTACTTTAGGATGGATTATGTGAATATGTTGTATAATTTCAACTGATGTGATGATTGCCAAATATTTTAGGATGCCAATTACTTTACGATGGATTATGTGAATATGTGTCAATTATTTTAGGATGGATTAGGTAACTATAGTAAGTTTTAGTTTTTGAATTTTAGCTTTTGTGATTTATGATTTATATAGAGATTTTTCAATAATAATTATATGAAAAAAAAAATTTAGACAAAAAGTTTCAAACCAACCAATATAATTCATTTTGAAGACCAAACCTCATCTTCATCTTCAAAAAAATCTCTGTATAAGTTTTGGCTGTTAAATCATTGTGTGGAAATGGAATTTTTTTTTAATTTCATACCTCAATTCCTTATCTGATATGATCATAGATTTTAAAATTAAATAAATTTAACAGTTAAATAATTAAATTTCATATATCAATTCTTATCTGATATGATCATAGCTTTTAAAATTAAATGAATTTAACAGTTAAATAATTAAATGGAAAAAATTTCTTCTCTCACAAAATAAACACGAAAATCTCATATACCAAACAGTTTGACACCAGTTGTTAGTTTCACGTTTGGTGTGGAACCAGTGAGCGGCTTTTCCTAGTTTGCACAACCAAGTTAGTTTCGTGTCAGGTCTAGACACAGTGCATTGAAGGCATTAATCTCCCATTAATCACTGAACGTATGGATTCATCCAGTAACGTGAAATCGTCTGTGAGGGTGACGAAGTCAATGGGTATTAAATTTAAAAATAAACTTTCAGTTTCTAGTTTTTTAATTTGAAATGTTAGTACATTGGGTTACTTTTTAGTTTAATTTGAATTCAATTATTTTGCAAAATTTGAATTTTTTTTAATCAACTTAGGTATTTTAAAGGTTAAAAATTAATTTTTTGATTTTAAAAATAGTATTTCCTTTTTTTAGTTGATGTATAAGAAGGATAACATTTATAAATATTTTAAAAGATGAAAACAATGGTTATTATTAATTGTCGTAAAAATTATTATTTCCCTACTTCAATTTCTTTTCATATTTTTTTTTAGGAATTATAGAAATTGCACTGTTAAAATATGAGTTTTCATATTGGATTATTTTACAATCATTCCACATTTTTTACTATGATGGAGCTTCGAGCTCACACTAGTTGGGGTGATCTTTTGCTCGAAAGGAAACAAATGCACATTTAAAAAGAAATATTATATTACTTAAAATAAAATGTATTTATCTTAAATTATATAATTTTATACAAATTTGTAATGGGAAATGTCTTTCCCTTTGGAGATTTTGTGATCTCCCATTGGGGTCTAGACAAAATGGATTTCCTAGGGTTGATCCTCTAGGATCCCATATCTCATTTTGTTGTTGCTCCTCACTTGCTTTTCTTAAGTTGTCTCTAACAATCAACCAAGTTCTACAATTGAACTATTTCTCCACCTTCATGCACTGTTCTCTATGTTGAATTTCCACAACACTAGAGAATCTAGGTTTGGGTCTTACAATCTCTGACACAACCAACTTAAACGCCACAACAAACTACTTTGCATAGTGGAATAAACACAACAGTAAATCAACTAGTACACAATAGACAACTTTTTACAAATTTTCAACCCAACTTCATTATATTAACAATCTTTAATACAACAAACTAGGGCTCATGTACTAGGGATCATGACCCTCATACTATAATTGATAGAAGAATACAAATAGGGCTTGGCGTTAGTCCTTTGACAACCAATCTTCCTTGAAAAAGATACAACTAGCCTATTAGCTAATGTATTGCACTCCATAGCTCCACTTCAGTCCACATACCCTAAACACATTTGTTGGTCCTTTAGCTCCCAATCTGTAGCAACACCAATCCACCTATATCAATGAATCTTGATCCTTTAGGTCACTGAAAATGACTCACCAACTATTTTCCCTTTAGCTAATCATTATTCCATCAATGAGTCAACTCATAGGGTCTTAATCAACTGCCCACTTGTTGCTCCTTATTCCTTCAAGAATGCAACACTTTGGGACTTTACAACTCTTCCCACTTTTGCCTTCTTCTGCTACTATAATGAATTCAAACTTAGGGCTTGGAGGCTGCCCTTTATCACTGTCAAATGTCCTTCTCCAACAATCAACTTCATGCTAATACAACTGCTCACTTAGCTGCCCTTTTCCTTCAAGGAATCAACACTTGAGATACTCCACTTCTGCCTCTCCTACCAAATTTGAATTCCTTTACAAATATAGACTTAGGGCACTTAAGGACACCTACTTGTTGTCCTCCAAACAATCCTCAAGATGTCCTACAATTCTGTCCAACTTGGACTCTCATTCACTAGAAACAAAATCAACTTGAAAACATCATTCTACATACCTTTCATATATCACTAGATCTGTGCACATTGTTGTAAGTTATCGTCTTGGTTAGAGCAAGTGCACATAAGCCCTTCCTTTTTGCTCCAAAAACCTTCCTCATATCAATGGTTTCGTTCCTTCTGCAAGTCTATTCCATCACAAGCTTATAGGGATGTTGTAGCACATATTTAGGCCTTTCAACCTGTCAAATAAGAGACTATAAGACTCTCGGCCCTCCTTCCAAACACACAAAGAAATGCAGCATGATTATTGGATAATTTCGCTCCTTCAATATCACGAAACTTCCCTCCTTGTCACGACCTACACTCCTACCAAACTTGACCCTTGAACCAATCACAAGAAGACACCAAACTTGATCCTTCTTAACTTTAGGTAGCTCCAATGGACTATGGCTTATTTCAGAAATGTTTTCCTATGATTCATTGCACTTAGATGTGTCAAATGAGGATACCTTCCTCCTTTATTTATATGTTTGAAAGGGTGTGCAACATCTAACCCTTAAGTTAATTTTCTAAGTCTATGATGACTTGAACCTTTTGTTACAAACCCACACAAACACACAAATAAATTAATTTCTCACAATTGACAAGCGCTCGCTTGGTGTACTAAGCAACCCCTTGCACCTTTAAGGGTGCTCTGTCATATCTAAGTGCCAAGTCATCAAATCCATGCTTGGTTTCACACCCACAAGCTTAGGTGTAAAACCCACATTTTGGGTACTTAGTCCACAAATTACTTTTGTGGTGCCAATTCCTCCACAACCATGCACACTAGGGTTTGGAGTACCTCTAAATCTATTAATATCAACACTATAGTCTTATACTTCATTGGCATCCATAATTTCTCATGTTTAATCTTTATTTGTAATGATTTCTCAAAAAAAACATAAATTCAAATGAGTAAATATTATTGCATAACATCCTCTTTCAACTTGCTATATCACATCAAAAACAAAAAAACAAATAAAGAAAAAGTTATACTTTTATATTATTTCCTTAAGAACACAAGTTACTTGCCTTGAGGGTGGCTAATAACCCCAACAAACAAAATAATAAAATAGATAAGAAGACTAACAATAGGAATATAATGAGAGATAAGCTTGCAATTTAATATTTCATAGGCTGTATTTTTATGTCTTGTATTAGAATGTATAATTTGATATATAGTTTTAAATGCAGAATGTAAAATATAATATTCTATTTAAACTAAAAATCATTATTTTGATTTGATGCAGAATGTAAAATATAATATTCCATTTAAACTAAAAATCAATATTTTGATTTCATTTTTATCAAACTAAAAATTATTATTTTGATTTTATTTTGATTAGTTTATGTAAATGATTATCATAAAGAAAGAAATTCATAAAATTTTGAATATTTGTTGAACACTTAAATGTTTAACCAATTTTGTTAAAATATTTTGATTTGATTTTTATTAATTTATATAAATAGTTATTTTTTTTAATATGTAAGTGAAATTCATGAGATGTTGAATATTTGTTAAACACTCGCGCAATTGACAGTCGTTGGCCTTTCATCATTGATTATGTTAACGTGACAATTTCCATCCAGAAATATTGTCTGTAAATGGGCGAATACGGTTCAAATCCATTCTGTTATGGGTACCAAATAAATATAATATATATATTTTTTATTTTCTTTAATGTGTAGGGTTTTACCGTGTATGGTGTAAGTGACATTTTTTCTGAAAGCAAACTGTACAGGATCTCTATTCCTGTAAGTTGTGAAATATTGTCCATGCTCAGAAAATTACAGCTTCCTTTGTGTATGCTTTCGTCATTAGGAATCAGGGCATGGTTTTGCGTGGATGTCCTCAACTTGTAGCCACTGCCCAAAGAATTGGAGCTATGAGGAGCTTCATTGCTGATTATCATATCTGAAATAGAGGCCAAATTACTCTTGTTTTCTTCTCATAAGGGTGAAGAAATGTGTTATTGTTGCTGCTTGTTCGTATTTTTTGAGCTTGTTTCGAATTTATCAGTTTCTTGTGTCCTCTTGCTTGTTATTTTTCCCTCAAAGATATTGGAATGTGGGTTTTTGGGGTTTTAATTGAAGTCTCACTGAGATTGTCTATTGGTTCTGTTGATTTATCAGCTCATAGAGAGAAAGGAGTCCTACATGCTTTTTACATACTTTCTTGATCTTTATCGGAAGAAGATAGTTGTTGTTACCTTCCTTTCTAAATGTCAATCTTGCAATATTTAACAACATTCCTTTCTCCGCAGCCTTGATTTCCCAGAAGGTGTATGCTGCCAGAAGGGTTTATATATATATATATATATATATATGATAATTCTGCTAGAAAAATATCAAGTTATGATATAATATCATTGTAGAGGGTGAAAATGTGAAGTTGGGTTACACTTTTGTGAGAATCTGGGGCGGAAAACTTTTTTCCTCAATAGTTCGGCCAAACTTTCGAAATTATTTTGGCCAAACTCGTTCTGCCATTTATATTGACGGTGTACTGACAGCGTGGGAAAACATATTTTTGGTCGGAGATAGGAAAACCGGCAACAAAAGTTCGGTCGAACTCATATTTTATAAATATATCGCCCGTGAACTATTACATGTTTCACATCTTTTTCACGCGTTTCTTTTCTGATTTTCTGTGGCACTGCTACTCTGTTGTGTTGTGGTGAGCTATGTTGAATTGCTGCTCTGTTGCTGCTATGGAGTTGCGTCGCGACGACATTCTGCGAATTTCTAGGTAAGTGTTTAGTTTAATTGTGTCTATTCATTTTATTTATTGTTTCTATGAATTTTCTCCCATTTCTCCCTCAAGCTATCCCTCAAGTTTTGAATGTTTGAATGTTCGTGTACTTCTATTTTTTATTTCATTTTACACTGGATGCAGATATATACCTAGATTTTCACTTCTTATATTTCTGAATGCAAATATAATTCTGTGTATTCATTTTTTGTAATTGTTTCTCTGCATTTTGTCCCTTTTCCCCCTTAAGTTCTCAATGTTCCTATACTTCTATTTTTTTTATTTCTGCAAACATAAAACATAATTCCGTTTATCCATTTTTTTTATTGTTTATTGTTTATGTGCATAAAAAAAAGCTAAATTTATAAAATTTATATTATACTTTTATCATTTTTAGGATCGAATTTATTGGGCTAAATAATGTATGGTGTAAAGCTATTTCTACGACTTGTAGCTCGTCACCACCTGTTTGTTTGTCATTTTTGGTCCCCTGCTAACCTTGCATGGCCACCTATTCAACTTACAATGCCTCCACCTCAAAAATTCATATAGGCAGATGCCAATAGATGCCAGACTAATTCTTGTAAAATTTGAAAGGGAGTAATTCCTGTAAAATTTGAAAGGGAATAAGAATTTTACAACAGAATAATTCCTGTAAAATAGGTGTTTTTCACTTTGTTTAATAATGTTTTCTATTACACTATGGTTGTCTGGAGTGTTTTATAATTGGGGTGCACATTTATGTGGTTGTCATGATCTCCGATTGTTTTGCACAGAATAAATATTCCACTTTTTCATGATCTTTTCATGAATTTAAGCCGTTGTAAAAAAGATAATATTTATTATCATATCAAAACTTCATGAGTTGATCATCCCTAGAAAAGACAAAGTGGTTGTCACGATCTTAGACTATTTTTCACAGAATAAATATTCCACCTTTTCATGATCTTTTCATGAATTTAAGCCTCTCCAAAAAAGATAATATTTCTTATCATATCATAACTTCCTTAACAAAAGATAATATTTCTTATCATATCAGAATTTGATGAGTTGATCATCCCTAGAAAATACAGAGTGGATGTCATGATCTTTGACTATTTTGCACAGAATAAATATTCCACCTTTTCATGATCTTTTCATGAATTTAAGCATCTGTAAAAAAGATAATATTTCTTATCATATTAGAATTTAAGCCTCTGCAAAAAAGATAATATTTCTTGAACTTCCTTCATGATATCTATGATTTCTCGCAAAAAAGATAATATATCTTATCATAATATTTCTTGAACTTCCTTCATGATATCTATATGGTTGCTCACATTCGTTCAATATTGGGTAGAAGGTCATGGTCTTACCTTAATTTCTATTCTAATTCCCTTTCCTAACTTTGATTTTCCTTTTGACCTTTGAGATAAACCTAATCATTAAATATGATATTCATCCCTTCTAGGGAACTTATTATGGGTTTCTTAGTTGTTTCCAACCCTTATGATGATGTGAGGTGGTGTTTCAAACATGGGAGTAACTTGTGTTTGCATGTGATTCTCACGGGCCATGGTTTCTTTTGTGAGTTATAGACGGTTTAGTTCCACCTCCTAAGATAAACAATATAAAAAACTTCCCTTTATTCCTTAAAGTCAAAATAGATTTATTCTAAGGATTACTCTTTATACGTATTTATACCATATAAATTCTAACGATAATTAATCACATATGTGTTAAAGTAGAATATGAAATAAGCCCTTTTTACACTTGGCTTGGCTCTTAGGTACATAAATGGGTGGGTTTGGGAATGTGGTTAACCTTTTATAAGATCAGGACTCAAAAAATGAGAGAGAGAAAAAACCTTTTATATTCAATGTAAAACACATGCATTAACATATAATTGTGAAATTTTCCCTTCTTTCCAACTTAGTCCATCCTTCTAGAAAAATCCCTTTTAATGAAGCAGATATATCCATAGTGATCCACTGATATTTTTTCACCAACAACTATTCCATTTTGGACTTATATATTTGAAAAATATGCTCATTGAATTTATGCATCTATATCTTTAAAGTACTCAACTATTTTATTACACCACAGTAATTATTTCTATATATCTCCCATTTTAATGGGGTCTATCACATTTCGAAAAAAACACATTAGCCATAAAAGTTTCCCATTGAAACCAAAAGTGATTTGATACTTGAAACATAGGTTTTAACCTTTTATAGTTGATTGTTTCAAATGGATTTTTAATAAAATGAAAAATATTCAATGTAAAACACATACACATTAATATATAATTGTGATATTTTCCCTTCTTTCCAATTTAGTGGACATCCTTCTAGAAAAATCGCTTTTAATAAAGCAGATATATCCATAGTGATCCACTGATATTTGTTCACAAAAAATTCTTCCATTTTGGACTTTTATATCTCAAAACTATGCTCATTGAATTTATATATCTATATTTTTAAACTACTTCAAACTATTTAATTACACCATGGGAATCATTTCGATATATCTCCCATTTTAATGGGGTGTATCACATTTCGAGAAAAACACATTAGCCATCAAAGTTTCCCATTGAAACCAAAAGTGATTTGATACAAAACATAGGTTTTAACCTTATATAGTTTAATTGTTTCAAATAGATTTTTAATAAAATAAAAAATATTCAATGTAAAACACATAATATTTAGAAACAAAAAGTAATTTGATAAAAAACATGGGTTTTAACCTTATATAGTTAATTGTTTTGAAAATAGATTCTTAATAAAATGAAAAATATTCAATGTAAAACACATGCACATTAACATATAATTGTGATATTTTACCTTCTTTCCAACTAGTCCATCCTTCTAGAAATATCCCTTTTAATGAAGCAAATATATCCATAGTGATCCACTGATATTTGTTCACCAATAACTATTCCATTTTGGACTTATATATTTCAAAACTATGCTCATTGAATTTATGCATCTATATCTTTAAACTACTTGAAACTATTTTATTTCACCATAGGAATCATTTCGATATGTCTCCCATTTTAATGGGGTGTATCACATTTCAAGAAAAAACGCATTAGCCATTAAATTTTCCCATTGAAACCAAAAGTGATTTGATACAAAACATAGGTTTTAACTTTATATAGGTAATTGTTTCAAATAGATTCTTAATTTAAAATGAAAAATATTCAATGTAAAAAACATGCATTAACATATAATTGTGATATTTTGCCTTCTTTCCAACTTAGTAGACATCCTCCTAGAAAAAATCCTTTCAATGAAGTAGATATATCCATAGTGATCCACTGATATTTGTTCACAAACAACTCTTCAATATATCTCTCAATTTAATGGGTTGTATCACATTTCGAGAAAAACACATTAGCCATAAATGTTTCCCATTGAAACCAAAAGTGATTTGATACAAAACATACGTTTTAGCCTTATATAGTTTATTGTTACAAATAGATTTTTAATAAAATAAAAAATATTCTATGTAAAACACATGCACATTAACATATAGTTGTGATACTTTCCCTTCTTTCCAACTTAGTGGACATCCTTCTAGAAAAATCCCTTTTAAGGAAGCAGATATATCCATAGTGATCCACTGATATTTGTTCACAAACAACTCTTCCATTTTGGAATTATATATCTCAAAACTATGATCATTGAATTTATGCATCCTTATTTTTAAGCTACTTGAAACTATTTTGTTACACCATACGAATCATTTCTATATATCTCCCATTTTAATAGGGTGTATCACATTTCGAGAAAAAACACATTAGCCATAAAATTTTCCCATTGAAACCAAAAGTGATTTGATACAAAACATAGGTTTTAACCTTATATAGATAATTGTTTCAAATTATAGATTCTTAATTTAAAATGAAAAATATTCAATGTAAAACACATGCAGATTAACATATAATTGTGATACTTTCCCTTCTTTCCAACTTCGTGGACATCCTTCTAGAAAAATCCCTTTTAATGAAGCAGATATATCCATAGCGATCCATTGATATTTGTTCACAAACAACTATTCCATTTTTTACTTTTATATCTCAAAACTATACTCATTGAATTTCTTTCCAACTTAGTGGACATCCTTCTAGAAAATTCCCTTTTAATGAAGCAGATATATCCATAGCGATCCACTGATATTTGTTCACAAACAACTCTTCCATTTTGGACTTTTATATCTCAAAACTACGCTCATTGAATTTATGCATCTATATTTTTAAACTACTTGAAACTATTTTATTACACCATAGGAATTATTTCAATATGTCTCCCATTTTAATGGGGTGTATCACATTTCGAGAAAAACACACTAGCCATAAAATTTTCCCATTGAAACCAAAAGTGATTTGATACAAAACATAGGTTTTAACCTTATATAGTTTAATTCTTTCAAATAGATTTTTAATAAAATGAAAAATATTCAATGTAAAACACATGCACATTAACATATAATTGTGATAGTTTCCCTTCTTTCCAACTTAGTGGACATCCTTCTAGAAAAATCCCTTTTAATGAAGCAGATATATCCATAGTGATCCACTGATATTTTTTCACCAACAACTATTTCATTTTGGACTTATATATCTCAAAACTATGCTCATTGAATTTATGCATCTATATATTTAAACTACTCAACTATTTTATTACACCATAGGAATCATTTCGATATATCTCCCATTTTAATGGGGTCTATCACATTTCGAGAAAAACACATTAGCCATAAAAGTTTCCCATTGAAACAAAAAGTGATTTGATACAAAACATAGGTTTTAACCTTATATAGTTAATTGTTTCAAATAGATTCTTAATAAAATGAAAAATATTCAATGTAAAACACATGCATTAACATATAATTGTGATATTTTCCCTTCATTCCAACTTAGTGGACATCCTTCTAGAAAAATCTCTTTTAATGAAGCAGATATATCCATAGTGATCCACTGATATCTGTTCACAAAAAACTATTGCATTTTGGACTTGTATATCTCAAAACTATTCTCATTGAATTTATGCATCTATATTTTTAAACTACTCAACTATTTTATTAACCATAGGAATCATTTCGATATATCTCCCATTTTAATGGGGTCTATCACATTTCGAGAAAAAAACATTAGCCATAAAATTTTCCCATTGAAACAAAAAGTAATTTGATACAAAACATAGGTTTTATCCTTATATAGTTAATTGTTTCAAATAGATTCTTAATTTAAAATGAAAAATATTCAATGTAAAACACATGCATTAACATATAATTGTGATGTTTTCCCTTCTTTCCAACTTAGTGGACATACGTCTAGAAAATTCCCTTCAAATGAAGTACATATATCCATAGTGATCCACTGATATTTGTTCACAAAAAACTCTTCCATTTGGGACTTTTATATCTCAAAACTATGCTCATTGAATTTATGCATCTATATTTTTAAACTACTTGAAACTATTTTATTACACCAAAGGAATCATTTCGATATATCTCCCATTTTAATGGCATGTATCACATTTCGAGAAAAAACACATTAGCCATAAAAGATTCCCATTGAAACCAAAAGTGATTTGATACAAAACATAGGTTTTAACCTTATATAGGTAATTGTTTCAAATTATAGATTCTTAATTTAAAATGAAAAATATTCAATCTAAAACACATGCATTCTTATACACCCTTATGTCTACGTAAAGTAGTGTGAGTGATTCCACGGGTGCTCTACACCCTTCATAGGGTATAATTGGGACAGGTAGTGTTAACTTCTACAAGTTCTATAGGCAGAGTCTGTAAAGGGCCAGGTAGCCTCTGGATCTCATCTTTTCTCAAAGGTGACATATCTAGTAAATGCCCCTGCAGTCAATCTCTGTAACATATCTAAATAGAAGTTCTTCATTTTAATATCCATAAACCTCAACCACTTTAAGGAAAACTGTATACATGTGTCATTTCTCCCATAAATTCTTAGGCAAAGTTTTCTAAAGCATGTACATGTCATGCTGGCTTTCTCCCATTAACTTTAAAACATGTTTTTTGTAAGTGCATAAAATAATTTTGCAAAGCATGTAAATGTCATTTCCCTCAAGCTTTAAGGCCTAAAAATTTAACCGAAAGTGGTTGAACTCTCATACAACTTTGAACTCCCATAGGATTTTAGTCTGTCTATTGAGTTTTAAGTTCTACAAGTTCTAAAGGTAGAGTCTGTAAAGGGCCAGGTAGCCTCTGGATCTCATATTTTCTCAAAGGTGGCATATCCATTAAATGCCCCTATAGTCAATCTCTATAATAGACCTTTAAATAGAAGTTCTTCATTTTAATATCCATAAACCTTAACCACTTTAAGGAAAACTGTGTACATGTGTCCTTTTTCACATAAATTCTTAGGCAAAGTTTTTAAAGCATGTACATGTCATGTTGGCTTTCTCCCATTAACTTTAAAGCATGATTTTTATAAGTGCATAAAATAATTTTGCAAAGCATGTAAATGTCATTTCTCTCAAGATTTAAGGTCTAAAAATTGAACCTAGAGTGGTTGAACTCTCATAGAATTTTGAACTTCCATAGGATTTTAGTCTATATGTTGAGTGTTAACTTCTACAAGTTCTAAAGACAGAGTCTGTAAAGGGCCAGGTAGCCTCTAGATCTCATCTTTTCTCAAAGGTGACATATCCAGTGAATGCCCCTACAGTCAATCTCTGTAATAGATCTAAATAAAAAATTTTCATTTTCATATCCACAAACCACTACCACTCTAAAAAAAACCTTATACATGTGTCATTTCTCTTTTCTCAAAGGTGAAATATCCAGTAAATGCCCCTACAATCAATCTCTGTAACAGATCTAAATAGAAGTTTTTCATTTTCATATCCATAAACCACTACCACTCTAAGGAAAACCTTGTACATGTGTAATTTCTCCCTTCTCCCATAAAATTTTAGGCAAAATTTAAGGCATACGTCATTTCTATTTCATTTCTCCCACAAACTCATAAACGTGTGATTTTTGACATAACTAGTTGTTTTAGTAAGTGTATAAAATTTATTTCTCCCACAAACTAAAGGCTTCCTCCCATTAATTCTAGATGTGAATTCTACCATAAAATTTTTAAGTCAAACTTTAAGATTAACCATGCACATGTCATTTATCTCATGATCACGTGTCATTTCTTCCATGCATTTGCAATAAATGACAATTTAATATATATTTTTATTGAATTTGTTTTTTTTTTCAGGGATAAGAAAACCATTAAATATGGTTGAAAAATGGAAATTATGCATAGAAGTTTCTTGTTATCACAATCCAGGAAAAACAGGGATTACATGTGTGCTTTCCAATATTGTGACTAGCGCAGTCGTCCAAAGGAAAATGAATATACCGGGAAGAACAACAAACAACGAGGCATATTATATTGGATTGATAGAAGGCTTGGAAACATCTATGGAGTATGGATCAAATGGAATTTTAGTTCTCAGCAATTATGAACTTGTGTGCAACCAGATGAATGGCATGTACCAAGTTAAGAAGGAGAAGCTAAAAGAACTGCATGGAATAGCAAACAATATTGTTAGCCAATTTCAATTTTTTAGTATAAGACATTCTTGAAATGTGAATAAGATGTTTGCTGGTCTAGTGCGTGGGGCAATGATCCAGGTGGATATCGGTGGCCTCCCACCTATTCCATTTGGACCCGCAGCATCAATTCTTTCAGTTTTTTAGCTTCAGCACAACTTACTATTTATAGCAGGGTTTCGGGTCCTGCACACCCGGAGCCGTTTTGGGGAATTAATAATCCAAGTGGATATTGGTGGCCACCCATCGAGTCCATTTGAACCCCCACCATCAGTTATTTCAGTTTGTAATTTTTGGCACAACTTACTATTTTTAGCAGTTTTTCGGGTCTTAAACTTCCGGAGCCGTTTTGAGGCCCTAAACGATGTTTTTTGCGAAAACGGAGAGCAACATGGGTCCATGGACCGATGTTTCTTGTTCAAAAGTTGTACTCCTTGGATATATCTTTCTAACGAGCTATTGAGCGCATCAAATGGAGATCGGATGCCAAAGTTACATCCCTAGGATGTTGAACCACCAATTTACCCAAACGGGGCCCACAGTTTTCGTGCTTCATCTCCTATGGTTAGGGTTTTGGACGTTTCGGATTCTACATTGTTTCTCAACAATAAATAGCCCCTCGAGCCTCATTGTAAGACAGTTCAGAGAGCTAGGAGCCGATACATCTCTTCTCAGAGATAAGCGCTACGAGTGCCCTAGCTTGCCATATCTCCATCATGTCTGCATTGTAACATCGTTCAAGGGCTGGTAGCCACCACATCTCTTCTCAGGGATATGCTGCCAGTACCATAGCTCTTTTATTTCCATTATGTCTGTAATAGGCCTGCGAGCCTCAATGTAACACAGTTCAAAGGCTTGTGTACGCCACATCTCTTCTCAGAGATACGCTACCAGCGCCCTCACTTGTTTCCATTATGTTTGTAAGCTTATTGCAATCATTATTTTATTAATAAAATGAAGCATTATTTCCACTGCATCTCTGTATCTATGGTTATATCTGTATTTTGTTGCGTTCCTGCATAAAATCTGGATCAGTGGTATCAGAGGGGGTCTGCTTTTTCTCTGTTTTTCGTTTCATATCCCCAACGTGGCCAGGGTATAAGGAGTTCAACCTCACAGCCCTGGCGAACCCCTATGGCGGAAGGAAATAAACACGAGGGAGCAGGAGATCCTATCAAAATCTTGCTCGAGGATGCCCTCGAGAAACAGAGGAACGCGATGATGGACAATTTTTTTTTCAGATCCTTCACTTCAGCTGCTCACCACCTATGAGACATCTACATGATCTACATCCAAGACATCCGCCAACAGAACTGCGACATCCCTGGACAAATCCAACACCAAGTTCAGCAAAATTTCCCCCCCATGGAGGAACTTAACGCAATGGAGACCATTGCTTCCTAAGGAGGGAGGAATGATCCAGGTGGATATTGGTGGCCTCCCACCTATTCCATTTGGACCCGCAGCATCAATTCTTTCATTTTTTTAGCTTCAGCACAGCTTACTATTTATAGCAGGTTTTTGGGTCCTGCACACCCGGAGCCATTTTGGGGCATTAATAATCTAGGTGGATATTGGTGGCCACCCATCAAGTCCATTTGAACCCCCATCATCATTTATTTCAGTTTGTAAGTTTCGGCACAACTTACTATTTTTAGCAGTTTTTCGGGTCTTAAACTTCCGGAGCCGTTTTGAGGCCCTAAACGACGTTTTTTGGGAAAACGGAGAGCAACGTGGGTCCATGGGCCAATGTTGCTCATTAAAAAGTTGTACTCCTCGGACAGATCTTTCTAACGAGAAATTGAGCGCATCAAATGGAGATCAGATGCCAAATTTACGTCCCCGGGAAGTTGAACCACCAATTTACCCAAATGGGGCCCACAGCTTTGGCGCTTCATCTCCTACGGTTAGGGTTTTGGACGTTTCGGATTCTACATTGTTTCTCAACAATAAATAGGCCCTTGAGCCCCATTGTAAGACAGTTCAGGGGGCTGGGAGATGATACATCTCTTCTCAGAGATAAGCATTACCAGTGCCCTAGCTTGCCACATCTCCATCATGTCTGCATTGTAACACAGTTCAAGGGCTAGTAGCCGCCATGTCTCTTCTCAGGGATACGCTGCCAGTACCATGGCTCTTTTATTTCCATTATGTCTGTAATAGGCCTGCGAGCCTCAATGTAACACAATTCAGAGGCCTGCGTACGCCACATCTCTTCTCAGAGATACGCTACCAGCGCCCTAGCTTGTTTCCATTATGTTTGTAAGCTTATTTCAGTCATTCGTTTATTAATAAATTGAAGCATTATTTCCATTGCATCTCTGTATCTATGGTTATATCTCTATGGTTATGTCTATATTCTGTTGCGTTCCTGCATAAATGCGGATCGGTGGTATCGGAGCGAGTACCGCTTCACTACTCATTTTTCTTTTCATATCCCCAGCGTGGCCAAGGTATAAGGAGTTCAACCTCATGGCTTGAAGTGACCCCCCATGTGGCGGAAGGAAAGAAAACGAGGGAAGCGAGAGATCTATCAAAAATCTTGCTCGAGGATGCCCTCGAAAGCGGAAGGAACGCGATGATGGACGAATTTTTCGGATCCTTGTGGCTACCCGCAGGTGGCACATCTACATGGCAAATGCCTTAACGAGGTCCACGACATCCTCGACAAATCCAACACCAAGTTCAGCAAAATTTCCCCCCCCCATGGAGGAACTTAATGCAATGGAGACCATTGCTTCCTAAGGAGGGAGGAATGATCCAGGTGGATATCGGTGGCCTCCCACCTATTCCATTTGGACCCGCAGCATCAATTCTTTCAGTTTTTCAGCTTCAGCACAGCTTACTGTTTATAGTAGGTTTTCGGGTCCTGCACACCGACACAAGCGCTACGCACATTAATAATTCAGGTGGATATTGGTGGCCACCCATCGAATCCATTTGAACCCCCACCATCAGTTATTTCAGTTTGTAAGTTTCGGCACAACTTACTATTTTTAGCAGTTTTTCGGGTCTTAAACTTCCGGAGCCGTTTTGAGGCCCTAAACGACGCTTTTTGGGAAAACGGAGAGCAACATGGGTCCATGGACCGATGTTGCTCGTTCAAAAGTTGTACTCCTCGGACAGATCTTTCTAACGAGCTATTGAGCGCGTCAAACGGATATCGGATGCCAAAGTTACGTCCTCGGGAAGTTGAACCACCAATTTACCCAAACGGGGCCCACAGTTTTGGCGCTTCATCTCCTACGGTTAGGTTTTTGGACGTTTCGGATTCTACATTGTTTCTCAACAATAAATAGGCCCTCGAGCCTCATTATGCAGGAGGCAGGGGGCTGGGAGCCGTACATCTCTTCTCGGGGATACTGGCTGCCCGGTACCGGGGCTCTTTTGTTTTACCATTGTATATACATAATGAGCTGCCGAAAAGCCTCAATGTAACACAGTTCCGAGGCCTGCGTACGCCACATCTCTTCTCAGAGATACGCTACCAGCGCCCTAGCTTGTTTCCATTATGTTTGTAAGCTTATTTCAGTCATTTGTTTATTAATAAATTGAAGCATTATTTCTGCTGCATCTCTGTATCTATGGTTATATCTGTATTGTGGCCTCCCACCTATTCCATTTGGATCAGGAAATGCCAATTCAGGATTCATCTATTAAAGACAAATTAATAGATGAATTAGAATTATACAGGGAAATACCAAGTGTGTTCCCACCACACCATGTAAAGTGCAACTTGGTGAACTTCACATTTGCAACAAGTGGTGAACTTCACATTTTTATATAATTAAAATGCGGGGACTTCAACAAATTTTTGTTTAAATGGAGTTCTTTTAAATGGAATTTCATTTCTTTTTGAATGACAATGTGTTTTTTTCGATTTTATACCAAGTGTGCTCCCACCATGTAATGCGCAATTTGGTGAAATTATCATTTTTATAAAAAAAAATTTCTTAAATTGAGTTTCACACATCAATTAGTGCTTTGAAAGTTGTGTTTTACATAATTTGTGTACAGTAAATTACATTAATTTTCTTAAATTTATTTTGAATTTATTTTAAATTCTAGTCATTTAAAAAAATAATTTTAAATATCCATTGTAGATATATATATCATGGAGGATGAACAACGAAGATCAACAGAATCCCATATCTCTACGAGAGGGGGGGATCAAGGATCGAGGGATGTTCATGGTATTTAAATATAATCTTAAATATCCATACATGTGTGTACATATGGAATTGATTTTTTATCGGCTTTGTGAGTTAAATTAGTTGTTAATAAGTTTTTTTTTTTTTTTTAGGAGATAAGAGGAGAAGGGTCTCTACTCCATCCATGGAGCATGCCCATGGTTCACCCAGTCGTGGTATGGTTCACGAAATTTAATCAATGAATATGTACGTGTATTTATATGTATGAATGTATTTTGCAATTGATTATAAATGCATATTTTTTTATCAAGCTTCTCTCTCATCTCGAGAGGTTGGTGGTGGTTCAAATCCCCTTAGAAGACCATTAATAAGTGCTAGCAGGTTACGTGAAGGTGGTCATATTTATTCCCTTAGAGGCCAATCAATGGCTGGTGGTGTTGGTTCTCAGCATGGTCGTTCTGGTTCTCAACAGTTTTAGGGTGGGGAAGATGCTAGCCAACCACATGAAGGTTGCCATCAATTTGAATATTTTTTTCATTCAATTTGTACAAATTTGTTTACATGTGTTTTTTATAATATACAAAATTTTATATATTGATGTAGAGGCTGAAAATGCTCCAAATGTTGGTTGAAATAGATGTAGGGCAGAACGCTTCATTCAAGAAGAATGTTGTCCACCCATCACGACATATCCAACAGACATTTCCAATATACTGTGGGAAAGAAAAATGCAGCAATGCACCTTAGAAAGGTGTCAACATCTTCATACAAAATTGCAGAGAGATCTCGTGTCTTGACTCTACATGTTGAGAGTCAACAAAGCTTGGAAATAGTTACACATTCTTTAGGCAAACTAGTAGATGTGTACCAAAATCTTGGGCCAACCACGGATACTTTTGTGGATGTCATGAGAAAAAGAAAGGAAATAGTGATGGGACCCGATAAATGGGAGGCTATTAAAGAAAGAGTGACAACAACAATGGAAAATTCTATGTTTAATTTTAAAGAATGGTTGAAAAGAAATATGTTGAAGGTGTAATATTTCAAGCACCCTGATATAGCTTACTATTTGTATGATAGACACCTTGCAGCTTATGGAAGACTCCCATGGAATGACGAGGTTCCACTTTATTTTACAAACTTATTTTATGCATAATTCTTTTTGGAAATGAAACCCAATTACAATGACCTTCACTCTGAATTTTTTGGTTCTAGGAAAGGTCGATTGTGTGACTGTAGGGGCGCTAGGCATGATGCTAAGTTGCCTCGTCTTGCGCCACCATTGGTTAGTCAACTTGTTCATGTCGAAAATTTGCGGTCAGAAATGGAAGTCACTTCTCAAATTAATCGAGGAGCAAGGGATGCCATCATTGACAATGTTCACAATGGATTGGG